>JARQOC010000002.1:293490469-293765469 GCA_033576535.1 Allobates femoralis | reverse complement strand
AAAGTATTGACACCCCTGCTATTCTGTCAGATAATACTCAGTTTCTTCCTGAAAATGATTTCAATCACAAATTCTTTGGTATTATCTTTATTTAATTTGTCTTCAATGAAAAAACACAAAGAATTGTCCTAAAGCCAAATTGGATCTAATTTCACACCAAACATAAAAAAGGGGGTGGACAAAAGTATTGACACTGCTAGAAAAATCATGTGATGCTTCTCTAATTTGTGTAATTAACAGCACCTGTAACTTACCTGTGGCACCTAACAGGTGTTGGCAATAACTAAATCACACTTGCAGCCAGTTGACATGGATTAAAGTTGACTCAACCTCTGTCCTGTATCCTTGTGTGTACCACATTGAGCATGGAGAAAAGAAAGAAGACCAAAGAACTGTCTGAGGAATTGAAAAACCAAATTGTGAGGAAGCATGAGCAATCTCAAGGTTACAAGTCCATCTCCAAAGACCTGAATGTTCCTGTGTCTACCGTGCGCAGTGTCATCAAGAAGTTTAAAGCCCATGGCACTGTGGCTAACCTCCCTAGATGTGGGCGGAATAGAAAAATTGATGAGAGATTTCAACGCAAGATTGTGCGGATGGTGGATAAAGAACCTTGACTAACATCCAAACAAGTTCAAGCTGCCCTGCAGTCCGAGGGTGCAACAGTGTCAACCCGTACTATCCGTCGGTGTCTGAATGAAACGAATGACTGAAAGGGACTGTATGGTAGGAGACCCAGGAAGACCCCACTTCTTACCCCGAGACATAAAAAAGCCAGGCTGGAGTTTGCCAAAACTTACCTGAGAAAGCCTACAATGTTTTGGAAAAATGTTCTCTGGTCAGATGAGACAAAAGTAGAGCTTTTTGGGCAAAGGCATCAACACAGTTTAAAGGAGAAAAAAAGAGGCATTCAAAGAAAAGGACACGGTTCCAACAGTCAAACATGGCGGAGGTTCTCTCATGTTTTGGGGTTGCTTTGCTGCCTCTGGCACTGGACTGCTTGACTGTGTGCATGGCATTATGAAGTCTGAAGACTACCAACAAATTTTGCAGCATAATGTAGGGCCCAGTGTGAGAAAGATGGGTCTCCCTCAGAGGTCATGGGTCTTCCAGCAGGACAATGACCCAAAACACACTTCAAAAAGCACTAGAAAATGGTTTGAGAGAAAGCACTGGAGACTTCTAAGGTGGCCAGCAATGAGTCCAGACCTGAAACCCATAGAACACCTGTGGAGAGATCTAAAAATGGCAATTTGGAGAAGGCACCCTTCAAATATCAGGGACCTGGAGCAGTTTGCCAAAGAAGAATGGTCTAAAATTCCAGCAGAGCATTGTAAGAAACTCATTGATGGTTAGCAGACGCGGTTGATCGCAGTTATTTTGGCTAAAGGTTGTGCAACCAAGTATTAGGCTGAGGGTGCCAATACTTTTATCTGGCCCATTTTTGGAGTTTTGTGTGAAATAATCAATGTTTTGCTTTTTGCTTCATTCTCTTTTGTGTTTTTTCATTGAAGACAAATTAAATAAAGATAATAATACCAAAGAATTTGTGATTGCAATCATTTTCAGGAAGAAACTGAGTATTATCTGACAGAATTGCAGGGGTGTCAATACTTTTGGCCACAACTGTGTATATATATATATATCATTGGGGAGGGCTGGGTGGAATATACATCGCTGGGGAGACTGGAGGCCACAGACTTCACTGGGGGTATATACATGACTGGGGAGTATTTACATGACTGGCGGGCACAGACTCAATGGGTGTATATATATGGGTGTGTATATACACTAGGTACGCTTCGACTGCCGCTCACTTCTATGGGTCGGGATTACATTGACCACTAACCCAGTCCACAAAGTACATCCACGCGCTGACACTAACCAGAGTGAGGATGTAATCCTCCTTTAGTGTATATGCTCAAACATTACATGCACTTGGGGGTTTCAAGGGACAACAGCCAGCAAGACGTGTCTGCTGCCAGAGTACTGCAGTCCCTGGAAATTTGACTGGGGGATAAAGAAAAGGTCATCCGCAGATAGGAGGTTCCCCACTTCTGATCTAGATGAATAAACACATGCTTTTACATCTAATTTAGGATGCCAGAGCTCTATTTAGAGAGATAAGAGTATAATATATGGAGCGAAGCAGAACTTTAGAAAAGTTTTGCTAGTGTGAACTGTATGACAATAAATGTGAATGAAAGTTCATATAAAAAAAATGTGAACAAAAAATAGCAGTTTTTCCTCTCTGGTATCTTATATATCAGATATATTGTAAAAAAAAAAAAAAAGTGATATTTTAAAATATAAAACATCAATGGCTAACATTTATCTCACCACATCAGCAGTGCCAAAAACATGGCAGTAATGGTGGCTGGTCTGCAGATCCTTTGTAATATAGGCAAAAGTACATAGGTCTTCAGGGTCCTGAGCTGCACAAGATATGTTCCGAATCTCGTGTTCTGCAATTACATTCTAAATGGATGAAAAGAAATCCAGAAATTAATAGATAAAACAATAAGCAAGGGAGCCTCACTGAAAACACAGTTAATTACACTTGGTGCTCAAAAGTTGGTATTCACTGCAGTAAACCAATATCTCTGTGGCATAGCTTCCCAAATATATCCTGTACACAACATCTACAAACTAAAGATAATATGACCTAAAGCACACACATGTGACCTTCACCAATGCCACCTTTGGCCCTATTCAGTTTGCTCATGAAAGCATCTTGAGTATCCATACAGCACATGTGTCTTCGTGCCAAGGTATGTAAGCCTAAATAAATGTAATTCAATTGAATTCTGGGACAGTGACGGGAAGCCATGTCTACCCTTTGGATGCAATATACTCTAGACATCCAATATACTATTTGACTGTGTTGAACAAATCACTGGTGTAAATAAATAAGCAGTAGTGTGTGTGCATATAATATATATTGAATATACATATATCTGTCTACTACATAATTGTCTAATTCTGACTAACGGAAATCCCGCGTCAGGCGCAATCCGGCCACGAATTGGCGCGAGATTTGAACCATGCACGCCACCGTCGGGAGATAAGCGGCGCTAACCGCTGGTCTCCCCGACCGCCATATTGGAACACCCAAGTTATGGGTTATCCGATATGGCGGCCGGGATTCAAATCCCCCCCCAAGCCGCGCGGGACAGCGACCAACAACCTCAATACTACACTCTAGAATGACAGGGTCCCAATGACCGCCATATCGTTGCTGCATCGGTGAGATCTGACTGACATATCACCAGCGACCACGTAGTGACGCTCCAGTGATCCCTACCAGGTCGTATTGTTGTCGGGATCGCTGGAGCGTCGCCAAGTTTGACGGTACCTTACTGATCTCTCATTACATTATTCTTAAATCTTCATAAACAAACTACATACATCTTCTAGAATACCAGGTGCGTTGGAATTGGGCCGCCATCTAGTGTGTATATATATATATATATATATATATATATATATATATATATATATATAATTATATACAGTTAGGGCCAGAAATATTTGGACAGTGACACAAGTTTTGTTATTTTAGCTGTTTACAAAAACATGTTCAGAAATACAATTATATATATAATATGGGCTGAAAGTGCACACTCCCAGCTGCAATATGAGAGTTTCCACATCCAAATCGGAGAAAGGGTTTAGGAATCATAGCTCTGTAATGCATAGCCTCCTCTTTTCAAGGGACCAAAAGTAATTGGACAATGGACTCTAAGGGCTGCAATTAACTCTGAAGGCGTCTCCCTCGTTAACCTGTAATTATTGAAGTAGTTAAAAGGTCAGGGGTGGATTCCAGGTGTGTGGTTTTGCATTTGGAAGCTGTTGCTGTGACCAGACAACATGCGGTCAAAGGAACTCTCAATTGAGGTGAAGCAGAACATCCTGAGGCTGAAAAAAAAGAAAAAATCCATCAGAGAGATAGCAGACATGCTTGGAGTAGCAAAATCAACAGTTGGGTACATTCTGAGAAAAAAGGAATTAACTGGTGAGCTTGGGAACTCTAAAAGGCCTGGGCGTCCACGGATGACAACAGTGGTGGATGATCGCCGCATACTTTATTTGGTGAAGAAGAACCCGTTCACAACATCAACTGAAGTCCAGAACACTCTCAGTGAAGTAGGTGTATCTGTCTCTAAGTCAACAGTAAAGAGAAGACTCCATGACAGTAAATACAAAGGGTTCACATCTAGATGCAAACCATTCATCAATTCCAAAAATAGACAGGCCAGAGTTAAATTTGCTGAAAAACACCTCAAGAAGCCAGCTCAGTTCTGGAAAAGTATTCTATGGACAGATGAGACAAAGATCAACCTGTACCAGATTGATGGGAAGAAAAAAGTTTGGAGAAGAAAGGGAACGTCACATGATCCAAGGCACACCACATCCTCTGTAAAACATGGTGGAGGCAACGTGATGGCATGGGCATGCATGGCTTTCAATGGCACTGGGTCACTTGTGTTTATTGATGACATAACAGCAGACAAGAGTAGCCGGATGAATTCTGAAGTGTACCGGGATATACTTTCAGCTCAGATTCAGCCAAATGCTGCAAAGTTGATTGGACGGCGCTTCATAGTACAGATGGACAATGACCCCAAGCATACAGCCAAAGCTACCCAGGAGTTCATGAGTGCAAAAAAGTGGAACATTCTGCAATGGCCAAGTCAATCACCAGATCTTAACCCAATTGAGCATGCATTTCACTTGCTGAAATCCAGACTTAAGACGGAAAGACCCACAAACAAGCAAGACCTGAAGGCTGCGGTCTGTAAAGGCCTGGCAAAGCATTAAGAAGGAGGAAACCCAGCATTTGGTGATGTCCATGGGTTCCAGACTTCCGGCAGTGATTGCCTCCAAAGGATTCGCAACAAAATATTGAAAATAAAAAATATTTTGTTTGGGTTATGTTTATTTGTCCAATTACTTTTGACCTCCTAAAATGTGGAGTGTTTGTAAAGAAATGTGTACAATTCCTACATTTTCTATCGGATATTTTTGTTCAACCCTTCAAATTAAACGTTACAATCTGCACTTGAATTCTGTTGTAGTAGAGGTTTCATTTCAAATCCAATGTGGTGGCATGCAGAGCCCAACTCGCCAAAATTGTGTCACTGTCCAAATATTTCTGGCCCTAACTGTATATATACACACACAGTGCCTACAAGTAGTATTCTACCCTCTGCTGATTTAGGCGGTTTGATAAGACGCAAATAAGTTAGAGCCTTCAAACTGCAAACGAGAGTAGGATTTATTAACAGAAGCATAAATCTTACAAACCAAAAAGTTATGTTGCTCAGTTGAATTTTAATAAATTTTAAACATAAAAGTGTGGGTCAATTATTATTCAACCCCTAGGTTTAATATTTTGTGGAATAACCCTTGTTTGCAATTACAGCTAATAATCGTCTTTTATAAGACCTGATCAGGCCGGCACAGGTCTCTGGAGTTATCTTGGCCCACTCCTCCATGCAGATCTTCTCCAAGTTATCTAGGTTATTTGGGTGTCTCATGTGGACTTTAATCTTGAGCTCCTTCCACAAGTTTTCAATTGGGTTAAGGTCAGGAGACTGACTATGCCACTCCAACACCTTGATTTTTTCCCTCTTGAACCAGGCCTTGGTTTTCTTGGCTGTGTGCTTTGGGTCGTTGTCTTGTTGTAAGATGAAATTACGACCCATCTTAAGATCCTTGATGGAGGAGCGGAGGTTCTTGGCCAAAATCTCAAGGTAGGCCGTGCTATCCATCTTCCCATGGATGCGGACCAGACGGCCAGGCCCCTTGGCTGAGAAACAGCCCCACAGCATGATGCTGCCACCATCATGCTTGACCGTAGGGATGGTATTCTTGGGGTCGTATGCAGTGCCATTCAGTCTCCAAACGTCACGTGTGTGGTTGGCACCAAAGATCTCGATCTTGGTCTCATCAGACCATAGAACCTTGAACCAGTCTGTCTCAGAGTCCTCCAAGTGATCATCAGCAAACTGTAGACGAGCCTTGACATGACGCTTTGAAAGTAAAGGTACCTTACGGGCTCGTCTGGAACGGAGACCATTGCGGTGGAGTACGTTACTTATGGTATTGACTGAAACCAATGTCCCCACTGCCATGAGATCTTCCCGGAGCTCCTTCCTTGTTGTCCTTAGGTTAGCCTTGACTCTTCGGACAAGCCTGGTCTCGGCACGGGAGGAAACTTTCAAAGGCTGTCCAGGCCGTGGAAGGCTAACAGTAGTTCCATAAGCCTTCCACTTCCGGATGATGCTCCCAACAGTGGAGACAGGTAGGCCCAACTCCTTGGAAAGGGTTTTGTACCCCTTGCCAGCCTCGTGACCCTCCACGATCTTGTCTCTGATGGCCTTGGAATGCTCCTTTGTCTTTCCCATGTTGACCATGTATGAGTGCTGTTCACAAGTTTGTGGAGGGTCTGAAATAGTCAGAAAAGGCTGGCAAAAGAGATAATTAATCCACACATGTGAAACTCATTGTTCTTTGTGCCTAAACTACTTCTTAATACTTTAGGGGACCAAACAGAATGCTGGTGGTTTGAGGGGTTGAATAATAAATGACCCTCTGAATTAACTTTTAACGCTTTAAAAAAAAAAAGAAAAAAAAAAAAAATTTTTCTCCAGGCTGATCTACAGTCCAAATGTCACAATGCCAAGTTAATTCTGCATGTATTAACCAGCTAAATCTGCAGGGGGTTGAATACTACTTGTAGGCACTGTATATATATATTATATATATATAATATATATATATATATATATATAGTAATAATATAGTATGGTTCATTTTTCATATTTCTAAACAAATTCATGAAATTGTCAGGGAAATAGAACGTTAATTTACACATTTGGCATTTAAGAACTAGTTATTAAGTGCATCTGTTATCTTACGCTGCTTTCCTACGACCAGTTTTTGGCATCTGGGCATATCCAGCTGAAACTGTATACACCTGCATCAGTTTTCTCCCCTATTGACGTTCAATGAGGACACAGGAACATGAGGGGGCATGGGGGTGCATACATTTCCACCTGGATCCGTGTGTCTGTTTTTTGACTGAAACAAAAAACACAGTTTGTAACTTTTTTTTTGTTTAAACCTGCAAACAACTGGATACGGGGCAATGTGGGTGAAAATAAAATGGGGCTCTATAGAACCCGGATCTTCTGACTGAGCATGCCCGGAAGAAAGTTTCAGCTACTCCCACCAAGCATTTCAGGAAGACAATATAAGCTGACAACTTTGGACATTTCAGAGATCCACATCTATCCACGGAATCTACCAGATTATTGTAAGTATATGTCTGAAGTCTGTCCCTACTAAATCATTTTTATCTTTCAAAAAATATGCTTTAGGATGCCAAAAAATCCATAACACCATGGTAAATGATGAGAGGTCCCCTGAACGACTTCCAACTATTCAAGTAAGTAGCTCACATTGTACCACTATTTCTGAATGGCACATGTGCTTTTTCTAAAATAATTTTTGATTCTTCTAACATCTATATTAAGGAAACTTCATAAGAATCCGAAGCAGATCCGGAGGAAAACACGGCTTAAGGAATGCAAGCTGGGGGATCGCAGAGTGTAAGTTTATATTCATAACGCATCTCACCACAAAACGTTTAACATAGTGTACTTCAAAAGGTGTTTTTTTTTTTCTCTCCATTAGGGTGCCTTCACACTTGCGTTTGGCACGCAGCGCACCGAACGCAATTAAACACTTGCGCACATGCGTTCCTATGTTTAACATGAAGAATATGATGGGAGTATGGTGTGTCACGGTCCGCGCTGCTCAGGGTTCAGAAATAACTCACCAAAGAGCCGGGCAACTTATCATCTTCTTTATTCCACCTTATCCAACGCGTTTCAGCGCCAAAACCCGGCGCCTTCCTCAGGGATATTACAAACATACTCCAGGAGGGGGTTTTTATAGCCCCTAACTCCACAATACAAGGGGTGTTAACTGTTTGCCAGTGATGTCATCCACATCATCAAAATGGGTGGATCTCTCATTTTGGCGCAATTTTCACATAAGATGACAAAATACAGCTCAAAATCGTTAGGAAAGGATTAGGTGTTTCAATCCATCATTGCTTACAGTAAATTAATCAAAATTTTCTAAAAATGAGGCAAAACTAGGTCAGAAACACATAAAAACAAACTCGCCCTTGATATAAAAAAAGTCAAAAAAGGGGTAGGTATTTACTTCAGTGGAGATTAGAACCTGGAGTTCTGGGACATAAATGCCGGGTTTTATTGGCTTTAGTGTTGCTCACCACCAAGGTTTTTTGTATTGCCACTGTTTTAGAATAAAAAAGTTGGAGGGAATGATAAAACTAGAGGAGAAAATAAAAATATTATAATATTATTGTTTTAATATAAATATAAAACATATATAAAAAAAGTTTTTTATTTTATTTAATATTTTCATTAAAAATATAGCTTATAAAAAAATTTTTTAGTATGAAACTTTACAATAAGGGAAGAACCTAAAAACAACCGATCATGTATTCCTAGGTATGGCTCAACAGGATAAGATACGAAATCAAAAGGGCTATATATCGGAGAAACCAGGTTCCATCCTCAAAACAAGTTATATTATCAAACATAGGGGTTTTTGTGCTAGAGACCGGGCATAAATCTTAAAAAGATATTACATCTTGAAAGAACAGAAAAAAAAGAAACTATCTTTGTATCTGCATGAAACAATACAGACACAAGGTGGCGCTGAAAGACCTTTCCATAGCATGATTCTTAGAATAGTAGGAACCACTGCGCTGTAAATCTATAAATATATGTGTCAAAACAGAGTGTATATGAAAATTAATATTAAAAGTGAAATACATGGAATAAAAAAGAGAGGGAGGTCTAGTGCATCCTAATATGATAGTGATATTTTGTTCTAGTGCTAAAACAGTGTCTAAAAACAGTAATATCATATTAGATATTAATATTTATAGGGAAACTATGAATGAATAGTAAAAGTGCTCAGATATTTGGACATATGTGATAAAGTGAAGAAATGCTTTTCATAAGGGGGACCCAGGTTTTCTATCCAGCAAAAACAATTGCTGCTGGACCCGATACTCTATCTCTATTCTGGAGATAGTTCCTATAGTTACAGCTCTGAGGAATAATGCAAATGTTCGTCTCTAGGGGGCAGCAACAAGTATTTCTACAAAGAGAAGGGGAATATCGTGTGAGGAACATAACTAACCATTACAGCCACCAGATGGCTCCCAATTAGGTACCTCAACTGAGTCCCGGAGCCAGTATCCATAATTACAGGCTCATGAACAAGAGAACTGCAAATGTTCGCCTCTAGGGGCGGGCAAGAGCAGCTTCTTTGGTTTAGAATGTCGGCAAGGCATAAAATGAATCACATCCAATGAATAAATGAATATACATAAATAAATAAATATATAGCTGTTGCATTAAATAAAATAAATTATACCACATGTAATATGCAATAAATATGTAATAACCAATCAGGCTTTCCCATGTACCTTACAACAAAGGGTTGTTACCAGCAAAGTTGGATGTTAAATCAATTCAGTGACCAAATTCAACCCTTTTGGTTTTAGGGTATTCAAGCTGTAGATCCAGAACTTCTCTTTTCTTTTTAGGACTTCAAACCTATTATTGGTCTCAGCAGGTACATGGTCAATAGGAGTTACTTTAATTACTGTTGGATCCCTGTTGTGATATTTGTCAAAATGGGATGATACACCATGTAATTTAAATCCTGTGTTTATATTGCTCCTATGCTTATTCAGTCTCTCATTTAGTGGTCTGGTGGTACGTCCCACGTATTGTAGAGGGCAGGGGCATTGTAATAGATAAATCACGTGGTCAGTAGTACAGTCCATATTATGCTCAACAGGGAAAGTTTCATTAGTTATGACTGAACTGAATGAGGATACTTTTTGTATGTTCCTACAGCATAAGCATTTCCTCTTCCCACATTCCTTGGTAGTTTTCACTGTTTTAGCAGATGTTGTTTTGGGTTTATACTGTGCCAGGCGACTTGGAGCTATCAAGCTTTTTATATTTGGCGCTCTCCTGAATGTTATGCAAGGTTTATCGGGAATTATGGATCCCAGGATTGGATCCTTTTTCAGAATGTGCCAATGTGAGTGTAAACAATCCTTTATGGCCGCATGGTTTCTATTGAAAGTGGTGACAAAATTGAACATGAATTTATTCAGCATAGTTTTTTCTTTTAACCTTGGATTTAATAGGGTATCTTGCCTCATTTTGCTGCATGATTTACGGGCCGTTTGGACCAAATTCTTAGGATATCCTCTCTCCCGAAATCTGTCACTCAATATTTGTGATTGGGCCAGATAATCACTCTGGTTGGAACAGTTCTTTCTAATGCGCCTAAACTGCCCCATAGGTATATTCCTGAGCCATTTGGCATAGTGTCCACTCCTGTAATCGATGTATGAATTCCTGTCAGTTTGTTTAAAAAATGTCTTTGTACAAATGGTTCCATTTTCAATAAAAATAGTCAAATCTAAAAAGTTAATGATTTGATCACTCACAGTAGGTTCAAAACCTAATCCCCAATTATTTTGTAAAATGGAACTGATGAAGTTGTGTATATCACCACCATCCATGTCCCATATAATCAAGATGTCGTCTATGAATCTCTTATATAGTACCAATCCTCTTTTGAAAACATCATTTAATATATGTAATGATGGATTGAAACACCTAATCCTTTCCTAACGATTTTGAGCTGTATTTTGTCATCTTATGTGAAAATTGCGCCAAAATGAGAGATCCACCCATTTTGATGATGTGGATGACATCACTGGCAAACAGTTAACACCCCTTGTATTGTGGAGTTAGGGGCTATAAAAACCCCCTCCTGGAGTATGTTTGTAATATCCCTGAGGAAGGCGCCGGGTTTTGGCGCTGAAACGCGTTGGATAAGGTGGAATAAAGAAGATGATAAGTTGCCCGGCTCTTTGGTGAGTTATTTCTGAACCCTGAGCAGCGCGGACCGTGACACACCATACTCCCATCATATTCTTCTGGAACACACCACTATCCAGTGGTCGGTGGAGGTCCTGCAGCAGCTTGGAATTTTGTTTCCTAAAACGCCTTCAAACCAGTTGTGGGGACCACAACTGGATCAGGTGAGCGGCCACATAGCACCACCTTTTTCACTATTGTCACTAGTGATAGGGCACTATTGCGCCTCTTGTTCCCCCCCTTTATATTTTGCAGTATGTTTAACATGGGAACGCATGTGCCTGGATTTTGGCTGCGTTCGGTTGCGTTTGTGCCTCGATGCGCATAATTTGTGCGCCCTCCTCCACACGCAGCCCTGTTGCATGTTTTGTGTGTTCGTGGGCGCTTGTTTTATCCACAAGCGCACAAAAAATGGATCTCAATGAATCCGCAGTGTCCTCCGCATGACAGCTCAGGAGAACACTGCGGATCTCATAGAAATCTCTCCCGGTGGCCGCCGCTGATCAGCGGCGGCCACCGGGAGATCAGCCAGAGCCACAGCTGATGTCCTGCCGGTGTCGGCGTGGGAGATTTGAATATACAGCTGATCTGACAGCTGTTTAAATCTCCCGTGCTGACACCGAATAGGTGAGGTCAGCGCGGGAGATTTTAAACAGCGATTAGCTATATCTTCAAATCTCCCACGCCGACACCGGCGGGAGATCAGCTGTGGCTGAGAGGATCAGCGGCGGCCCCCCGGGAGAGATTTCAATGAGATCCGCAGCATTCTCCTGCGCTCTCATGCGGAGTACACTGCGGATCCATTGAGATCCATTCATTTTTTGTGCGCTTGTGCACCCGCGAACGCACAAAAAAACGCAACAGGGCTGCGTTCGGAGTGCACATAAATTATGCGCATCCGTACCCAAACACAACCGAACATAGCCAAAAAAGCAGGCACATGCGTTCCCATGTTAAACATAGGAACGCATGTGCGCAAGCGTTTGGCCGCGTTCGGTGCGCTGCGTGCCAAACGCAAGTATGAAGGCACCCTAAGTATTATAATTTAAAGTACCAAAAGAATTGTTTTACTTTTAAGCATGTATACTTTTTTAGGCTTCAAAAAGTTCAAGGTCAAACCAGGAAGTTGAGGAGGACAATTGACAGGCACCTCCTCATCGACCTGGTTCAACCAAGGCCTGCTTTGTGAAACCAGTCCAACCGCCGTCATTTTGATGTCTGCTACAGGGGCTGGGAGCGGATGAACCTCAGGGGAGAGACTCAATACCATAAGTATTTGGACTTCTCACTGTCCTATTGATGGATGTAATGTATTGTCAATTACAAACAGTATTTTCTCTTTACAAGCGACAAAGTCATGAAACAGTTGTGTTCTATGTGGGACAGCTATAAGAAGGAAGTTAAGAAGGAGATGTGGGCTCCCAGTGGATCGGGTCAACAAAGGTACCGATACAAGTTCTCCAAGGCCTTGGCATTCCTGACACCTATAGGTGCATCTCAATAAATTAGAATATCATCAAAAAGTTCATTTATTTCAGTAATTCAATACATAAAGTGAAAAGAAACGCATATATTATATAGTTGCAAGTATTTATTTCTGTCAATGTTGATGATTATGGCTTACAGCCAACAAAAACCCAAAGGTCATTAGCTCAGAAAATTAAACTAGGGAGGATGACGGGTCTGAGAGATAAAATATTACCTAAATAGGTATCAGAGGCTTCACCTTGTGTAGTTGCGAGAGCCATAACCACTATAAAAGCATATCACGGCTGCCGCAGTCCCCAGTGTGGTGCATATAGAGTAGGGAGGATGACGGGTCTGAGAGATAAAATATTACCTAAATAGGTACCATAGGCTTCACCTTGTGTGGTTGTGAGAGTCACAACCACTATAAAAGCATATCACGGCTGCTGCAGTCCCAGAGTGGTGCATATAGAGTAGGGAGGATGAAGGGTCTGAGAGATAAAATATTACCTAAATAGGTATCAGAGTCTTCACCTTGTGTGGTTGTGAGAGTCACAACCACTATAAAAGCATATCACGGCTGCTGCAGTCCCCAGAGTGGTGCATATAGAGTAGGGAGGATGACGGGTCTGAGGGATAAAATATTACCTAAATAGGTATCATAGGCTTCACCTTGTGTGGTTGTGAGAGTCACAACCACTATAAAAGCATATCACGGCTGCTGCAGTCCCCAGTGTGGTGCATATAGAGTAGGGAGGATGACGGGTCTGAGAGATAAAATATTACCTAAATAGGTATCAGAGGCTTCACCTTGTGTGGTTGTGAGTTTGACAACCACTATAAAAGCATATCACGGCTGCTGCAGTCCCCAGCGTGGTGCATATAGAGTAGGGAGAATGAAGAGTTAAAAACCACGGTGCTGTATTCCAAGAGTCATCAAAAGGTGAAAATAATATAATATTGATTTATTAGTCAATGACCCTGGCCGCTTCCGCTTCCTCAGAACAAATCAATATCATATAGCCATGTTTCAGGGAGTCCTGAAATGCCTTCAATAACACAGGTCAACAAAAAAAAATTTTTTTTCTGGTGCCCAAAATATTTTAATGAATTTGGGGTATTTTTGGGGTGCTGATTCTGAATATGCTAACAGTTTTGCCAGATTGGCTCAAGTTTTTGAGATTTTTGGTATCTTATTTATAGCACTAGTTGGTAAATGCGACGCATCATCTCATTAATTTCTTTGGATTAGTACTTGAACTGAGCAGTTCTCAATATAGTTTTGTGTTAATTAGTGTTCTAAAAGTTTGTTCATAGCTTGGTTTTTGGCACTAACTTTATGTTGTTGTCTGTTGTCCAGTGAAAAGCATGAACTCATCAAGAAGAAGTTGTCTTAACGATCCAGACTCATTCTGTTACATTTGTGGTGAATATACACTGACAAAACATAGAAGAAACATAACAGACTTCGTTAAAAAAGTAGCAAAAAACGTCTTTTTTGTTACACATTTTACGAAAAATCTCAAAAACTTGAGCCAATCTGGCAAAACTGATGACATATTCAGAATCAGCACCCCAAAGTTACCCTAAATTCAATGAAATATCTTTGGCACCAAAAATGCTGTTGACCAGTGTAATCAATATTATATTCACCCTTTGATGTCTCATGAAATACGGCAGAGCCGTTTTTAATACTTCATCCTCCCTACTTTAATTTTCTGAGATAATGAACTTTGGGTTTTCATAGTCTGTAAGCCATAATCTTCATTTACAGAAAGAAACATTTGAAATAGATCTGTTTGTAATGACTCCATATGTGTTTCACTTTTTGTATTGAATTACTGAAAAAAATTAACTTTATGATGATATTCTAATTCATTGAGATTACCTTCAACATGCCAAAGTACAGGTTAATATCCATAGATTGTGTGAACTAAGTGTATCCAACTTTTTAACCAAATGTTTTGCTTCTGCAGTCCACCCAAATGAAAGGTATATATTACATTTTTGTTTTTGCTGGTCCTCAGAACCCTTGGTAGCACACTGAAGCCTGCACCCAGAGTATCCTCTGAACTTCCTCCTGTAGCTGTCCCACAAGATACAACCACCAGCATCTTAAAGCCAAGCACCATCCAAAGTGACATAAGCATCTCTGTAGCACCATCCTTGCAGGTCTGTGACAGTGGCATAGAAGGGCCCACACTTTTTCCCCTATCCCAGCCCTCTGTTGCTGCAGATGCCAATCGACCGGCTTTTCTGTCACTTTGGCAGTGCCAGAGGGTGACAGATAGGAGTAGACATGTGGGAAATGTTATTTATTAACTATTTTGTGTCACATAACGCTCTGGTTTAGCAGAATAAAAATTCATAATTTGAAAATTGCCAAATTTCAAAGTTTTTGCCAAATTTTTGATTTTTTCACAAATAAATCGCAAAAATTATCGACTTAAATTTAATACTAACATGAAGCCCAATATGTCACGAAAAAACAGTCTCAGAATCGCTAGGATCCGTTGAAGTGTTCCAGAGTTATCTAATATATAATTCCCCTAACTCACTTCCGTCATATTCGGCACTGTTTCCGTCGTCGTGTGCGTGGCTGCCTCACAAAGCCAAACTCGCAAAGGCAAACTCGGAATTATAAACTCGCACTACCAAACTCGGAAAGCTAAACTCCCAATTACAATTACAAACTCGCAGTAGCAAACACGGAAAGCCAAACTCGCAAAGCCTAACTCCCATGCGTTTTTCAGCCCTACTAGCGATTTCTGAAAGTGCTCAGCAAAAAGGATGCCATATTGGATCCATGGCTCCAGGGACGGCGACATACTTTCTCCGGGAAAATATAATTGCTCTGTGTCTCCTTCACTTCAATCCCGATGTCCGCCTATGCCACTTCCGCCCGCCATATTTCCACACGCCAGAGATGCTTTTCCTGCCCAGTCCCCGCACAGCGCCCCACACAACAAGCCCGCACCCCCTCCTCCACCGCCCGCACAATACCCCCTCCTCCCCGCCGCTCTGTCCTCTCTGCTCCCCCTCACCCCTCCACTGTGCGGTGACCGTGGCAGGCGGATCCATCCTACACTCCTTCCTGCTGGAACCGCCCCCTGCACATAGTGCCCGACCACAGCTGAGGCATGGAGGAGCTGCTCCTGGACAACTAACAGCTCACAGAGCTGCCCAAGGTGAGGAGAGGTGAGGAGGGGAGGAGAGCCCAGGGAGGAGAGGACACGAGAGTCCAGGAGGAGGGAGGAGTCAGGGAGGAGAGTCCAGGGAGGAGAGTCCAGGGAGGAGAGTCCAGGGAGGAGAGTCCAGGGAGGAGAGTCCAGGGAGGAGAGTCCAGGGAGGAGAGTCCAGGGAGGAGAGGACAGGGAGGAGAGGACAGGGAGGAGAGGACAGGGAGGAGAGGACAGGGAGGAGAGGACAGGGAGGAGAGGACAGGAGAGTCCAGGGAGGAGAGGACAGGAAAGGGAGGCCAGGGAGGAGAGGACAGGAAAGGGAGGCCAGGGAGGAGACGACAGGAAAGGGAGGCCAGGGAGGAGACGACAGGAAAGGGAGGCCAGGGAGGAGACGACAGGAAAGGGAGGCCAGGGAGGAGAGGACAGGAAGGAGGCCAGGGAGGAGAGGAAGGAGGAGGCCAGGGAGGAGAGGACAGGGAGTCAGGGAAGAAGGCAAGGGGAGAGTCAGGAGGAAGGACGGAGAGCCGAAGAGAGGGAGGAAAGGAGCAGGAGAGAGGAGAGAAAAGGGAGACCAGGGAGGAGAGGAGAGGAAAGGAGGCCAGGGAGGAGAGGAGAGGAAAGGCAGTCCAAGGAGGACAGCTAAGGAAGGCCATAGAGGAAGCGACCAGGGAAGTTGCGATAGGACACTGAGGGAAATGCCAGAGAAATAGGAGGAGGAGATGAAAGGGAGGCCAGGCAAAAGAGGAGACTGCAGGAGAGGAAAGAGAGGCTGAGAGAATCGAGTCCAGAGAGGACAGAAACAGGAGAGGTCAGAGAGTAGGAGGCCACGGAAGAGCAGATGGGAGGCTAAGGGAGCTATGGAAGGGAGGAGAGGCCAGAGTAGGAGGCTGAGGAAAGAGAGGCCAGAGTAGGAGGCTGAGGAAAGAGAGGCCACAGTAGGAGGCTGAGGAAAGAGAGGCCAGAGTAGGAGGCTGAGGAAAGAGAGGCCAGAGTAGGAGGCTGAGGAAAGAGAGGCCAGAGTAGGAGGCTGAGGAAAGAGAGTCCAGAGTAGGAGGCTGAGGAAAGAGTCCAGAGAGGAAGAAGGTCCAGAGTAGGAGGCTGAGGAAAGAGAGTCCAAAGTAGGAGGCTGAGGAAAGAGAGTCCAGAGTAGGAGGCTGAGGAAAGAGAGGCCAGAGTAGGAGGCTGAGGAAAGAGAGGCCAGAGTAGGAAGCTGAGGAAAGAGAGGCCAGAGTAGGAGGCTGAGGAAAGAGCTAACAGGCTAACAGGTGAGCCCGCATACAGGCTAACGAGTGAGCCCCCGCATACAGGGCTAACGAGTGAGCCCCCGCATACAGGGCTAACAAACGTACGGTAGAGGACCCCCGCATACAGGGCTAACGAGTGAGCCCCCGCATACAGGGCTAACGAGTGAGCCCCCGCATACAGGGCTAACGAGTGAGCCCCCGCATACAGGGCTAACGAGTGAGCCCCCGCATACTATCCTGGGGTGTTTTTTTTTGAGGGGGTCCCTTCCATCTTCGGGTCTATTTTGGAGGGGGTCCCTTCCATCCTGGGGTGCTTTTTTGGAGGGGCTCCCTTCCATCCTGGGCTCTATTTTGGAGGGGCTCCCTTCCATCCTGACCTCTATTTTGGAGGGGCTCCCTTCCATCCTGCCCTCTATTTTGGAGGGGCTCCCTTCCATCCTGGCCTCTATTTTGGAGGGCCTCCCTTCCATCCTCCGGTCTATTTTGGAGGGGGTATTATTATTAAACTTAATATATATTGTGAGGATCTTGGAGATGTGAAGACCCCCTTTAATTATTTTTAGTGAATCCAAGCCGCCATGTAATATTACATTTAGCCCATACAGATAATTTGCCCATTACCACGGATAATATACAGTCATATACAGCTAATATACTGATAATATACTGCCATATACAGATAATATACCGCCATATACAGATCACATACAGATAATATACCTCTATATACAGATCATATACTGCCATATACAGATAATATACTGCCATATACAGATAATATACCGCCATATGCAGATAATATACAGATAGTACACCGTGATGTATAGCAATCATATATCTTATCTTGTATATAAAAGCCAGAGGGATTTGTGACGTGCCATCCGTCACTTTGTCCCAGCATCCGGCAGAGCTACACCCGCTCAGGGTGAGCCAAGATGGCGCCCGTAAGCGGGAGCGGGACTCATAGAGCCCGCTACGCTTACGGCCGCTGTTAACACACACACACACAACACACACACCATACACACAACACACATACACAGTCGCCTATACTTACCACCTCTCCTCCCTCTTCTCCGCCGCCATGTCCCCGCCCCTGGCACAACTGGATCCAACATGGCGTCCGGGAAGTCTCGCCAGCTCCAGGGGCCGCATGTCGCCACAACAGAGGACTCAGGAAGAAGCAGGGACGCTGGTAAGTATATCGCAGTGTGTCTGTGTGTGTGTCTGTGTCTCCGTCCACCCCGCTCTGCCCGCCACTGGCCACCCTGCCCGCCGCTGACCACCCTGCCCACACAGCGCCGCTGCGCTGACCACCCTGCCCACCGCACTCACTGCTGCCCACTGAGCCACGCGCAGTGCTGCCCACTGAGCCACCGCGCAGTGCTGCCCACTGAGCCACCGCGCAGTGCTGCCCACTGAGCCACCGCCCAGTGCTGCCCACTGAGCCACCGCCCAGTGCTGCCCACTGAGCCACCGCCCAGTGCTGCCCACTGAGCCACCGCCCAGTGCTGCCCACTGAGCCACCGCCCAGTGCTGCCCACTGAGCCACCGCCCAGTGCTGCCCACTGAGCCACCGCCCAGTGCTGCCCACTGAGCCACCGCCCAGTGCTGCCCACTGAGCCACCGCCCAGTGCTGACCCACTGAGCCACCGCCCAGTGCTACCCACTGAGCCACCGCCCAGTGCTACCCACTGAGCCACCGCCCAGTGCTACCCACTGAGCCACCCGCCCAGTGCTACCCACTGAGCCACCCGCCCAGTGCTACCCACTGAGCCACCCGCCCAGTGCTACCCACTGAGCCACCGCCCAGTGCTACCACTGAGCCACCGCCCAGTGCTGACCACTGAGCCACCGCCCAGTGCTGACCACTGAGCCACCCCAGTCTAACCACTGAGCCACCGTATACTCTGCTACCCACTAAGCCACCTGTATACACACAATTCATTTCACCGCACTCCCCTAACTATTAGTAAATAAACTACATATGGATTCTAGACTACCCGATTCTTAAGAATCAGGCCGCCATCTAGTTACCTCATAAAGGGACACTGGTCAGAATTATAAAAAACTATCTTGTCATTAAGCTGCAAAGTGACTCAGTCCTTAAGGTGTTAAATTCTTCACAATATATGACATACCCTGTACAGTATGGTTGCCTAGGTGCTCATGACTGAGTATGTCATGGCTTTCATGCGTGTACATTAGTTGTGCCTTCACAATCACCACAGAGAGTTTGGCTTATGTGAAAGCAGAAAACCATTTCTCACAGCCAGGAGTGGAGCCTGCATCTCCCCAAGCTGTTTAACCCCCTACAATCAATAGCGATCTGGACTTCATGACGTGATAATTTGGGCCCGATCAATGCCATGTAATACCAAAGTAATGACGACCTCTGGGTCACCCAGCTACGATAAGCCTTTTAGACCATGAAAGGTGTAAATCACTACAATGCTTTAGCATTACAAAAAAACATACGGCTAGGTAAAAAACACGGTAACTGTCACCGGTTTCAATCAACTCCCGAAATCCAAATACTTCAACAGCACTGGACCTAACATTAAAATGTAACTTTTAATAATATACTGACACTCAAACTTAGAGAATAATGCAAGATCACTTGATTTTTTCAGAAATAATGTAATCTACAGTGGGTACAGAAAGTATTCACACCCCTTTAGATTTTTCACCATTTCATTGCAGCCATTTGGTAAATTTAAAAAAGTTAATTTTTTCCATAAATGTAGACACTGCACCCCATTTTGACTAAAAAACTAGAAATGTAGAAATGTTTGCAACTTTGTTAAAAGAAGAAAAAGCTGAAATATCCCATGGTCATAAGTAGTCAGACCCTTTGCTCAGTATTGAGTAAAAGCACCCGTTTGAGCTAGTACAGCCATGAGTCTTCTTGGGAATGATGCAACAAGTTTTTCACACCTTGATTTGGGGATCTTCTGACATTCTTCCTTGCAGATCCTCTCCAGTTCCGTCAGGTTGGCTGTTGAACAGCCATTATCAGGTCTCTCCATAGCTGCTCAATTGGGTTTAGGTCAGGACTCTGGCTGGTCAGTCAAGAATGGTCACAGAGTTGTTCTGAAGCCACTCCTTTGTTATTTTAGCTGTGTGCTTAGGGTCATTGTCTTGTTGGAAGGTGAACCTCCAGCCAAGTCTGAGGTCCAGGGAACTATGGAAGCGGTTTTCATCCAAGATATCTCTGTACTTGGCTGCATTCATATTTCCTTCAATTACAACCAGTCATACTGTCCCTGCAGCTGAAACGAAACTCCATACATGATGCTGCCACCACGTTTCACTGTTGGGATTGTATTGGGCAGGTGATGAGCAGTGCCTGGTTTTCTCCATACATACCGCTTAGAATTATCACCAAGAAGTTCTATATTTGTCTCATCAGACCAGAGAATTTTATTTGGCTTAGTCTGGGAGTCCCTCGTGTGATTTTTTTGCAAACACTGTGCGTGCTTTCATATGGCTTGTACCGAGGAGAGGCTTCAGTCAGGTCACTCTGCCATAAAGGCTCGACTGGTGGTCTTTCCACCAGTTAACTCCTGCGTCTCCTGTATGAGCCTCGGTGATAGGGCACCGGTCAACATTGCTATAGCAACCACTCGTCTGGTTACTATGGCATTGGTATCAGCGGTGACGTCACCGCTTACTACCCGCAGTCTCATTCAGCGATCACACAGCACGATTCCTCCCCACGCTCTGTGATGTAGCAGAGCTGCATCATTTGAAGACCAGGATCATGGAGGGCTGTGAGGGCTTAATAAAGATGGCGTCCCTAAGCGTGTGTGTATTCATTTGGAATAAAGTATTTTTTCAATGTGCGGTGTCTTTTTTTTAACCCTTTATTGGAGATTCTTAATGGCCGGGTCAAACTTGGCATGCCATTCAGAATCTCGAGCTTAATACCAGCTGGTAAAACATAGCTGGTATTAACCCCTTATTACACAGTGTGCCACCTGCCATCAGGGCCGCTGGAAGAGCCTGGTAAAGTGCCTGGAAATGGTGCGTCTTATAAATGTGCAATTTTCAGGGATAATAACCTGCAAATGTGATATAAATACGCATAGGGTCTTATCCTTTTTTTTTAAAAGGTTATATCGGTGTAAATTAAGAACTGCTCACCTGGTTCAGTTGTGTCACCCACAACCGGGTAGAGTCGCCTGCAAGATAGCTTATAAGATGGCTGCTGCAGGGCCGCACCTTCACGATAACCGTGGAGACAGGAATGCTGTAATGGGATCAAATGCCGGAATGCCCACGCTGCCACCAGGAATCATCAGGAAACGAAGCGTTAACTGGACAGATCTTTCTTTATTCACCCTACGCGTTTCGGAGCCACTAACCGAGCTCCTTCCTCAGGGAACATTAAGAGTACAATGGAAAATCTTATTTAAACCCAAAAAGGCGCCAAGAAAAAGTGACAGCCCCTGTGCTGTGACGTCAGTGATAGGGAGGATAACAATGTGACATCACAGTGTTTGTAAACATTACATCATATAAACTGTCAAAAAACACAAACAATTCCATATAATTGCTCATAAGTTGATCTGCTGCTTCTTTTCAAGTCAAATGAGACCGCTTAAAAACTTTTCAAAAAGGGAAATAAATAATTAAAGAGAAAAGGAAGAGAAAAAAAAAAAAAGAGAGAAAAAAAGAAGAGATAAGCTGGATTCAAACCCGCAAAATATAAAATATATTGTTCTGATTAACTTATAATATAGTCAGTTTAGCTAGATGTGCTATACAATCAGATGAAATTCACCATCAAAATATATATGTTCGCAGGGAGTGAGATTTCTGTGAAGGAGTGTGTTAATAAATGTGAGGAATTTGACTTAAAAACAAATCCTATAAAATATACAAATGTATGAAGGTGCTCATGAAAAAATGTATTATATTATAGAATATACCATACTAGATGGCGGCCCGATTCTAAAGAATCGGGTAGTCTAGAATCCATATATAGTTTATTTACTAATAGGGGAGTGCGGTGAAATTAATTGTGTGTATACAGGCGGCTCTGTGGGTAGCACAGTAAATGGTGGCTCGGCGGTTAGCAGTGCGCGCGGTGGCTCGGCGGTTAGCAGTGCGCGCGGTGGCTCGGCGGTTAGCAGTGCGCGCGGTGGCTCGGCGGTTAGCAGTGCGCGCGGTGGCTCGGCGGTTAGCAGTGCGCGCGGTGGCTCGGCGGTTAGCACTGCGCGCGGTGCTCGGCGGTTAGCATCGGCTGGTCCGCGGTTAGCAGTGAGCGCGTGTCTCGCAGCGGTGCAGTGGCGCAGGTGTCTCAGCGGGTAGCGTGGCGCGGTGTCTCAGCAGGTAGCGTGAGCGCGGTGTCGGCGGTTGCAGTGAGCGGTGTCTCAGCGGTAGCAGTGAGTGCGGAGAGAGTGGTCAGCGCAGCGGCGTGGGCAGAGTGGTCAGCGCAGCGGCGTGGGCAGAGTGGTCAGCGCAGCGGCGTGGGCAGAGTGGTCAGCGCAGCGGCGTGGGCAGAGTGGTCAGCGCAGCGGCGTGGGCAGAGTGGTCAGCGCAGCGGCGTGGGCAGAGTGGTCAGCGCAGCGGCGTGGGCAGAGTGGTCAGCGCAGCGGCGTGGGCAGAGTGGTCAGCGCAGCGGCGTGGGCAGAGTGGTCAGCGCAGCGGCGTGGGCAGAGTGGTCAGCGCAGCGGCGTGGGCAGAGTGGTCAGCGCAGCGGCGTGGGCAGAGTGGTCAGCGCAGCGGCGTGGGCAGAGTGGTCAGCGCAGCGGCGTGGGCAGAGTGGTCAGCGCAGCGGCGTGGGCAGAGTGGTCAGCGCAGCGGCGGGCAGAGGTAGCGCAGCGGTGGCAGAGTGGTCAGCGCAGCGGGCGGTGGTGCGCAGCGGCGTGGCAGAGTGTCAGCGCAGCGGCGTGGGCAGAGTGGTCAGCGCAGCGGCGTGGGCAGAGTGGTCAGCGCAGCGGCGTGGGCAGAGTGGTCAGCGCAGCGGCGTGGGCAGAGTGGTCAGCGCAGCGGCGTGGGCAGAGTGGTCAGCGCAGCGGCGTGGGCAGAGCGGGTCAGCGCAGCGGCGTGGGCAGAGCGGTCAGCGCAGCGGCGTGGGCAGAGCGTCAGGCAGGGGCGGCGGTCAGGCAGCGGCGTGGCAGAGCGGTCAGCAGCGGCGGGCAGAGTGGTCAGCGCAGCGCCGTGGGCAAGTGGTCAGCGCAGCCCGGACGCCTGGATCCAATATGTCGTCCGGGTAGTTTGGCGAGACATCTTGGACGCTATATTGGATCCAGTAGTTCGGGGCCGGCGACATGTCGACTGAGGATCCAGGCAGCGGACGCAGGGCCGGTGGTAAGTATAGCGGAGTGTGTGTGTGTATGTGTGTGTGTACAAAGTTGAGGGAAGTGCGGACAAAGTGAGGGAAGTGCCTACATACACACATATATACACATACTGTACATTGCATATGGAGGGGTGAGGAGAGTGGAGGCTGGAGGGGAGAGGACAGGGAGAGGAGAGCGGAGGCTGGAGGGCAGAGGACAGGGAGAGGAGAGCAGAGGCTGGAGGGAAGAGGACAGGGAGAGGTGAGCGGAGGCTGGAGGGCAGAGGACAGGGAGAGTAGAGCGGAGGGCAGAGGACAGGGAGAGTAGAGCGGAGGCTGGAGGGAAGAGGACAGGGAGAGGAGAGCGGAGGCTGGAGGGCAGAGGACAGGGAGAGGAGAGCGGAGGCTGGAGGGCAGAGGACAGGGAGAGGAGAGGGGAGGCTGGAGGACAGAGGGCAGGGCAGAGGAGAGCGGAGGCTGGAGGGCAGAGGACAGGGAGAGGAGAACGGAGGGCAGAGGACAGGGAGAAGAGAGCGGAGGGCAGAGGACAGGGAGAAGAGAGCGGAGGCTGGAGGGCAGAGGACATGGAGAGGAGAGCGGAGGCTGGAGGGCAGAGAACAGGGAGAGGAGGGCGGAGGGCAGAGGACAGGGAGAGGAGAGCGGAGGCTGGAGGGCAGAGGACAGGGAGAGGAGAGGAGAGCGGAGGCTGGAGGGCAGAGAACAGGGAGAGGAGGGCGGAGGGCAGAGGACAGGGAGAGGAGAGCGGAGGCTGGAGGGCAGAGGACAGGGAGAGGAGAGCGGAGGCTGAAGGGCAGAGGACAGGGAGAGGAGAGCGGAGGCTGGAGGGCAGAGGACAGGGAGAGGAGAGCGGAGGGCAGAGGACAGGGAGAGGAGAGCGGAGGGCAGAGGACAGGGAGAGGAGGGCAGAGGACAGGGAGAGGAGAGCGGAGGCTGGAGGGCAGAGGCCAGGGCAGAGGAGGGTGGAGGGCAGAGGCCAGGGCAGAGGAGGCTGGAGGGCAGAGGCCAGGGCAGAGGAGGCTGGAGGGCAGAGGAGGCTGGAGGGCAGAGGCCAGGGCAGAGGAAGGCTGGAGGGCAGAGGCCAGGGCAGAGGAGGCTGGAGGGCAGAGGCCAGGGCAGAGGAGGCTGGAGGGCAGAGGCCAGGGCAGAGGAGGCTGGAGGGCAGAGGCCAGGGCAGAGGAGGCTGGAGGGCAGAGGCCAGGGCAGAGGAGGCTGGAGGGCAGAGGCCAGGGCAGAGGAGGCTGGAGGGCAGAGGCCAGGGCAGAGGAGGCTGGAGGGCAGAGGCCAGGGCAGAGGAGGCTGGAGGGCAGAGGCCAGGGCAGAATAGGCTGGAGGGCAGAGGCCAGGGCAGAGGAGGCTGGAGGGCAGAGGCCAGGGCAGAGGCGGCTGGAGAGGGAAGTGCCAAGGCAGCTGGAGCGGGAGAGAGGAGGCAGCAGGAGCGGGAGAGAGGAGGCGGCTGGGACAGACGGGAACGTTCCTGGGCGGAACGTTTCTCCGCCGGTCCCTGTAGCCGGGGGCAGGCCGGCTACAGTGCACTTGGTGACGTCACCACCATGGGTCCGAAGGCCATCACGGAAGTAACCTTCGGGTTTTCCGGAAGTGGCCTTCGGCTTTTATATTATAGATAGTTCTTTTGTGTGTGCTTGTATAGAAGAATATATTGAGAAAAATATATTGGTGCACATATATATATATAAAATAAATACAAATATTAGTTCATAAATATTAATAAAAAACCTTTCTAATAATGAAAGAATGAAAGAACTGTTTAAAGGGTTATTAAAAGGATTATTTGGTTTATTTTTCAGCAGGCTTAAGAATAATAAGAAATGTGCCAAAGGGGAAATGTAGGAAAAAAAATTTTGGTAAAAAATAGCCTTGTTAAAATAGCTTATTTAAAATATGCTATTTTTATTTGTAATATGTCCTTTCATTTTATTAGTTTTGTTAAAAATAGCAGAAACATAGATTTTAGTAGAAAAAACTAAGAATGGGAAATGTAAGAATAAATTTTTTTCTATTTTAATTAAGAAGATATATAAACATATCTAGAATGTGTGGAATTATTTATATATGTCTGGTGTACAAATGATATTCCTATTAAGGGTCACTAGATGGCGCCAAAGGAATGACTGAGTTTAGATAGGGTTCGCCTGCCATACGTTAGAGCAGGGGTCTCAAACTCGGCTGGGTTAGTGGGCCGCACAGATAAAAAAAACTTATATCGGGGGCCGCATCCCTTGTAGGACTAAGGGCCCTTTCACATCTGCGTTTTTCGTAATTCGCGGCAGATGCGGTGAAAAAACCGCATCTGCCGCGTTTGCCGCATAACGGTTCCACTTGCGGCACGGTTGCGGTTTTTTCCATAGGAAGTATAGGGGGACTTGCGGCAGATGCGGCAAGTGCGGTATTGCACTTGCGGCAGGTGCGGCAGCGAAAAAAACCGCAGTAAGCCGCGGTTTTTTTCTCTGCCGCACCTGCCGCAAGTGCAATACCGCACTTGCCGCATCTGCCGCAAGTCCCCCTATACTTCCTATGGAAAAAACCGCAACCGTGCCGCAAGTGGAACCGTTATGCGGCAAACGCGGCAGATGCGGTTTTTTCACCGCATCTGCCGCGAATTACGAAAAACGCAGATGTGAAAGCACCCTAAGTGATATTTTTAGTAATACCAGAATTTTTTGCTCAATGTAGTAAAGTACAAATCCTGATCCCCTTCTTGTAGTAATGTCCGGTCCGAATATTGTAGTAATGTCTACAGTACATCCTGGTCCTCATTATGAAGTACTGTCCCCATCCAGATCCCCCTTAGTAGTGTTGTCCCCATCCCGATCCCCTTTAGTAGTACTGTCCCCATCCTGATCCCCTTTTCTAGTGATGTCCCTATCCCAATCCCCTTTTCTAGTGATGTTCCCCATCCTGATCCCCTTTAGTAGTGATGTCCCTCATCTTGGTTCCCTTTTGCAGTGATGTCCCCCATCCCGATCCCCCTTAGTAGTGTTGTCCCCATCCAGATCCCCTTCATTTAGTAGTGTTGTCTCCATCCCGATCCCCTTTAGTAGTGATGTCCTGCATCCTGGTTCCCTTTTGTAGTGATGTCCCCTATCCCGATCCCCTTTTCTAGTGATGTCCCCATCCTGATCCCATTTTCTAGTGATGTCCCCCATCCCGATCCCCTTTTCTAATGATGTTCCCCATCCCGATCCCCCTTAGTAGTGTTGTCCCCATCCAGATCCCCCTTAGTAGTGTTGTTCCCATCCCAATCCCCTTTAGTAGTGATGTCCTGCATCCTGGTTCCCTTTTGTAGTGATGTCCCCTATCCCGATCCCCTTTTCTAGTGATGTCCCCATCCTGATCCCATTTTCTAGTGATGTCCCCCATCCCAATCCCCTTTTCTAGTGATGTTCCCCATCCTGATCCCCTTTAGTAGTGATGTCCCTCATCTTGGTTCCCTTTTGCAGTGATGTCCCCCATCCCGATCCCCCTTAGTAGTGTTGTCCCCATCCAGATCCCGCTTAGTAGTGTTGTCTCCATCCCGATCCCCTTTAGTAGTGATGTCCTGCATCCTGGTTCCCTTTTGTAGTGATGTCCCCTATCCCGATCCCCTTTTCTAGTGATGTCCCCATCCTGATCCCATTTTCTAGTGATGTCCCCCATCCCGATCCCCTTTTCTAATGATGTTCCCCATCCCGATCCCCCTTAGTAGTGTTGTCCCCATCCAGATCCCCCTTAGTAGTGTTGTTCCCATCCCAATCCCCTTTAGTAGTGATGTCCTGCATCCTGGTTCCCTTTTGTAGTGATGTCCCCTATCCCGATCCCCTTTTCTAGTGATGTCCCCATCCTGATCCCATTTTCTAGTGATGTCCCCCATCCCGATCCCCTTTTCTAATGATGTTCCCCATCCCGATCCCCCTTAGTAGTGTTGTCCCCATCCAGATCCCCCTTAGTAGTGTTGTTCCCATCCCAATCCCCTTTAGTAGTGATGTCCTGCATCCTGGTTCCCTTTTGTAGTGATGTCCCCTATCCCGATCCCTTTTTCTAGTGATGTCCCCATCCTGATCCCCTTTTCTAGTGATGTCCCCCATCCCGATCCCCCTTAGTAGTGTTGTCCCCCATCCCGATCCTCTTTAATAGTGATGTCCCGCATCCTGGTTCACTTTTGTAGTGATGTTCCCCATCCTGATCCCCTTTTGTAGTGATGTCCTTCATCCTGATCCTCTTTTCTAGTGATGTTCCCCATCCTGATCTACTTTTATAGTGATGCCCCCCATCCTGGTTTACCTTCTTTTTACACCCTCACAAACACTCACACACCCTCACACACAAACTCTCGCACACACCCTCAAACACACCCTCAAATACACACCCACATATACCCACACACACTTACACACTCTCACACACTCTCATACAAACAGACACTCACACACACTTTCTTATACACACATCATGACACAGTCCCACACACATCCACACACACACACACTACATACACACTCACACTCACATACTCAAACACACTTAAGGTACCGTCACACGCAGCAATTTTGCTTGCAATTTCACTGGCAATTTGCTGGTTGCAGTGAAATCATGGACACATTGTTCCATTTTGTTGCCGTGTACAAATGTAACAATGTGTCCATGATTTCACTGCAACCAGCAAATTGCCAGTGAAATTGCTAGCAATATTGCCGCGTGTGACAGTACCTTAACACTTTTCTCACTTTAACGATGCATCACTCCAGTGCAGGAGGTCGCCACGTTGTGCTGACGTCCGACCTCCTCTGTGCTATTACTTTCTTCAGCCGCCACTCAGACAAGCTCTGTTGCTCTGCAAGATCAATGCAATCTGACAGCCAGAGGCCCACAGGTGAAGTCATACGCCGCCATCAGCTGCAGGCCTCTCATTGGCTGATGGCTTGCATTGATCTTGCTGAGCAGAAGAGCTCGTTAGTGCTGTGGCCGGAAGTCATAACACAGCGAGGACTGCAGCGGCCCACTGCACTGGGGCGATGCATCATTAAGTTGTCCAAGGTGCCGCGGGCCGCATAGTGATGCCCTAGGGGCCGCATGCGGCCCTCGGGCCGCGTGTTTTAGACCCCTGGGTTAGAGCCTGTTACAACGTTGCAACTGCAAAGCTGATTGTGGTTAGCAGTCTTGTGTGTGGTGTGTGCCTCCAATTAAGCTCTGAAAATCCATCCAAAGAGATTTCAGAGTCAGAACAACACAGGTTCGACTCCTCAGCAGTGCATACAGTATAATTCCATCCAAACTGTTAGTGAAAAGAGAGAATGATAAGCGTGGTGAGATCTATCAGTGTTATATATTAAATGAGAGCGTGGCAGACGTGTGCCTAAGGTTAAAATGTTGTTACTTTGTCTATTAGCACGTGTGTTAAAAGTTAAGTTGTGACGGTAGAATGGTTGAAAAGAAAAGAATAGGTGAGTAGTTAGTGTATATAAATCTCTGATTAGGGAAAATCAGGGAAAAAAGGAGAGGGAAGAAGAGAGCATTCTGTATTTATAAGGGTGAGGTGGAAATATATATAGTGAGGTAAAAGCTAGGAATCTAAGAATATATACAGAAATATAGAATTGTGTATGATCTTATGGGTGTTTGATAAAAATAAATGAATACAACATATATATAAAAGTGCTTCTAGTAAAAACATGATCTATGTTCACAGGACTATAAGAACACCTATAAAAACCTTTTAAAAAAAAAGCTATAAAAACAAGCTTATCTGAGTCGAGTTCTTTAAGGGCAGAATGAAGAACGGGGAAGATTCAATTGATGTATATTATAACAATGGTTTTTAGGAGATGATTTCTGAGATAATATTTAGTCCTCTAGGAGCAAGCGTATTCATCTTATATATCCAGTACTTCTCTCTCTTGTTAAGGGCACCCAATCTATTAGCAGTATTTTCAGGAATATGATCTATAGCTGTAACCTTCAGTTCCTCATAATTTCTATTGTGGTGTACATCAAAATGATTAGACACTCCATGTTGTTTAAAACCTTTCTGATATTGGATCTATGCTTATTGATCCTATTATGGATCTCCTCTGTTGTACGGCCAATATACTGTAGGTTACAAGGACACTTTAAAAGATATATGACAAATTTCGTGTTGCAATTGATTTTGTGCAATATCTGAAATTTTTCACCAGTGGATTTGGAGATAAATTCCCTAGTTGGTGTCATAATTTTGCAACATAGACAACGCCTTTTACCCCAACGGTAGGTACCTCTATTTAGGTCAAATTCCTCATATTTATTAACACACTCCTGCACAGAAATCTCACTCCCTGCGAACATATATATTTTGATGGTGAATTTCATCGGATTATATAGCACAACTAGCTAAACTGACTACAGAACAATATATATTATGTTTTGCGGGTTTGAATCCAGCTCATCTCTTCTTTTTTTTCTCTTCCTTTTCTCTATTTATTTCCCTTTTTGAGAAGTTTTTAAGCGTTCTTATTTGACTTGAAAAGAAGCAGCAGATCAACTTATGAACAATTGTATGGAATTGTTTGTGTTTTTGACAGTTTATATGATGTAATGTTTACAAACACTGTGATGTCACATTGTTATCCTTCCTATCACTGACGTCACAGCACAGGGGCTGTCACTTCTTTCTTGGCGCCTTTTTGGGTTTAAATAAGATTGTTTCCATTGTACTCCTGATGTTCCCTGAGGAAGGAGCTCAGTTAGTGGCTCCAAAACGCGTAGGATTGAATAAAGAAAAATCTGTCCAGTTAACTCTTCGTTTCCTGGTGATTCCTGGTGGCAGCACGGGCATTCCGGCATTTGGTCCCATTACAGCATTCCAATTTTCAGGGATGGCTGTGGGCTTATGTTCTTTAGCGTGGTGGGGCCCTAAAACAATGGGTCCTCACTCCGCTGAAGATACTGTCACACACGGCAATATTGCTTTCAATTTCACTGGCAATTTGCTGGTTGCAGTGAAATCATGGACACATTGTTATATTTTGCTGCAGTGTTCAAATGGAACAATGTGTCCATGATTTCACTGCAACCAGCAAATTGCCAGTGAAATTGAAAGCAATATTGCTGTGTGTGACAGTACCTTTAGTATACCAGCCATCAGCTGCCTAATTTACCTTGGCTGACAATTAAAAATATGGCAGAGCCCATGCATTTTTTTTGCCAGCCAAGGGAAAATTAGGCAGCAGAGGGTGGCAGCTCACAACTGTCTGCTTTCATCGGGCTGGACTTAAAAATTCTGCGAAGCCCCACGAGTTTTTTTTAATTACTTATTTATTTAATACCCTATAACGGCAGATTGGTTGCCATACACTAATGTGTATGGCAACCAAGCAGAATCACTGCCAGATTGAGGAACTCCAGTCTGACTCCAACAGGCAATAACAGAGGCTCTCAGAGTGTGGGCACCTGTTATTGGCTGTTTGTCTGACAGTGCAGTGAATATGCAATTAGCTTGCCCTGGAAGTTGCAGCAGGAGACTGGTAAACTGGATCTACCCATTCTATCTAGCTACTCTTTTCTCACATTTTCTTAGCCCATTGTAACCTTGTTTTTTCTGTTTAGGTGTTAGTGATTGGTTTTTGTTTAGCTTTTTTGTATGTAAATCCCATTTCCTTTAGGCGGTTTCTGACAGTTCAGTCACAGACATGGACTCCAGTTTCCCCCATTCGTTCCTCATTTGTTTTGTTGTGCATTTCCTGTTTTGGAGACATATTGCTTTAAGTTTCCGGTCTTGACGCTTTGATGTCTTCCTTGGTCTACCAGTATGATTTCCTTTAACAACCTTCCCATGTTGTTTGTATTTGGACATTTTAGACACAGCTGACTGTGAACAACCAACATCTTTTGCAACATTGCGTGTTGATTTACCCTCATTTAAGAGTTTGATAATCCTCTCCTTTGTGTCAATTGACATCGCTCGTGTTGGAGCCAAGATTTGTGTCAGTCCACTTGGTGCAACAGCTCTCCAAGGTGTGATCACTCCTTTTTAGATGCAGACTAACGAACATATGTTATATATGATGCAGGTGTTAGTTTTGGGAATGAAAATTTGTTAGGCCCCCTGGCACCGCTTCCCAGCTCACCTCTCCTGGGTCGGCATCCCCTGCTCCTCTGCCGACCGGGCATCTGGCGTCCAGGCGTGCTGTGTCTCGGAGCCGTCACCGGGTTCCCTTCCTGTCAGCTGACTGCCGGGCTCGCACATGAGCGCCTTCCCCCGGAGGCGTGACAAAATTTACAGGGTGTTTCCATAATTTTTTCCTCAGAATTAAGTGATTCCATAATTTTTTCCCCCTGCTTGGTCTACAAAAGTAACAGTTACTGGCTAGCATTTTTTTTCAAGATTTCTTTTAGTGTTTCTTCAATGCAGAGAGTAGCCATTTTGATATGACTTTAGTTTTGTGCCATGTCTGTGATTTGCTGTTTTTCTACAAAATTAAACAACTAAATGGACATCCTCCGAGCCAGGTGATTCCATCATTTTTGCCAGGGATTGTATATCCATTCCAGTCTGGTTTCTGCCCCCTACATTCTACAGAAACTGTCCTCATCAAAGTGACCAATGACTTTCTGACAGCAAAATGTAATGGTTCCCACTATGCAGCTTTTGACACTATTGACCACCAGCTCCTTCAGTATATCATTCTCTGGCCCGACCATTTCTCTTCCTCTCACAATTGGGAGTCCCCCAGGGTTAAGACCTTAGCCCTCTTTTCTCTCTACATGGCTCGATTGGACAGACCATAAACAAAGTTGGATTCCAGTGCCATCTCTATGCTGATGACACACAACTATACACTTCTTCCCCTAACCTTAACTCCACTGTACAAGGAAACCAATGACTGTCTAACTGCAGTTTTAGCTCTCTATCTAAAAGACAACCTTTCTAAAACTGAACGTCTACTCCTGCCCTCCACTAACCTCCCTAAATCTGATATCTCCCCCTGCGGCACAACGATAATGCTTAAGGCATTACATGGTACGACATTGTGAACGATATCGTTTAAATGTCACGGGTTTGGAGTCATTCAACCGACATTGTTAGGCTGCGTTCACACATTTGCGTATTTTGCTGCGCTTTTTGCCGCGTTTTTCGGCCGCGCAAAAAAGCGCAACAAAATACGCAGGGGCTTTCTCACACTGCGCTTTCTTTATTCCAGAAAGCGCAGTCATGTCACAGAGGGGAGGAAGAATCCTGCTTCCTCCTCCCCTCTGTGACAGCTGTGACCGCCCATTAGACTTCACAGTGTATTAATATACACTGTGAAATCTAAATTAAACAAAAGCAAGTGTCTGAAAAATAAAAAAGAATGAATACTTCACCTGTCAGACGCCTTCTCCCGCTGTCTGGTCTCCGGTTCCAAGTGAGATGTGTTCTGCCAGGACCTGTGGTGATGTCAGAGGGGCGTTCCCAGCGCTGATTGGCTGCCCGCGGTCATGTGATACGCAGGAGCAGCTGCGTAAACAATTGACATATCAATTGTTTACGCAGCTGCGCTTTCTCCCTGAAAACGCAGTGCGTATTTTTGCGCAATGTCTGCACGGCAAAGTGAATTTCACATTCACTTTGCTGGCAGACAAAAGGCACATTGCGTATTTTGAAAAGCGCGCGTAAAAAAAGCGCAGCAAAATACGCAATGTGTGAATGCAGCCTTAAAACGTTGTTGCGTGTAACACCGAGATTTGATGTTCTCAAATCAGACGATCCACGATCAGCCAACCTGCTGCATCGCTCTGTGTGACATCGCAATAACGATGTCATTCACGACTTCGCCCATTAACATCAGTGAACAAGTATCGTTCGCTGGGTTGTGCGAACGATACCTGTTCGCTGGATCGTTGGTGCATCGTCCACAATATATACGCGTGTGACAGCTCACCAACGATGTAAAAATTATGTCCTAATGAGTGCGCGCCCCCGATATCATGAGTGATATCGTTTAAATATCGTACCGTGTAACGGTACCCTTAAGGCAGCAGGGTCGCTGTCTGGGTGCTATGTTTGATACTGATCTTTCCTTTACCTCCTATATACAATCTCTCGCTAATTCTTGCACCTGAAGAACATCTCTAGATCCCGCCCCTTTCTCATTATGGAAACAACAAAAACTCTCACCCTGGCCCTGATCCACTCCCACCTTGCTAATCGTTATTCTCAATTAATTGGTCTCTCCCTCACTAGACTATCCCCTCTCCAGCTTATCTTTAATGCAGCAGCCAAAATCACCTATCTGGTTAATCAGGGCCACCTCCAAATTTTTGTGGGTCCCGGGCGAAAGAGTCTCAGTGGGCCCCTTTAACACTCACACACAGCACTGTTACATGCCCTATACATGCACATACACACACACACAAAGCTCTGTTACATGAACACTACATACCCAGCTCTGCTACATGTACAATACATGCATATGCAAACACACACAGCTCTGTAAGAAGAACATACAGATGCACAGTACTGCTGCATGTACAATACATGCACATACAAACACACACAGCTCTGCTGCATGCACAATACATGTACATACAAACACACAGCTCTGCCACACGCACATACAAACACACACAGCTTTGTAAAATGCACACAGATACAGCTCTGCTACATGTACAATATATTCACATAAAGATGCACATACACATATACACACATACAGATAGACACACAGAGGCACACATACAGATATACACGCATGCAGATATACACACAGACATACACATTCAGATATACACACACAGACACACATACAGATATACAGACACATATACAGATGAACACAGACATTTATACAGATGTACACAGACACATACAGGTATACACACAGATATACACAGACATACAGATATAGACACACAGATATAGACACATACAGACAACATACATATACATACATACAGATACATGCAGACATACAGAAACGCACACACATTACCTCAACCAGCTTTTCTTGATTGGTGCCCAGCAGGAGAGAGGAGCCACTGGGAGCTGCTGTAGGTTTTTCTAGGGCCTTGATTTCAGTCATGTGATCAGTCACATGACTGAACTGGTAGGTCCTTCAGCCTCAGTTTAGCTCCTGTTGCTTTCTCTCCTGCTGTGCACCGATCACATAGATCGGTGCAGAGCAGGAGAGAGGGAAGCTGTCTGTGAGCTGGTCTCCTTACTGTTTCCGCTCACAGACAGCTGTGGGCCCTCTCACTTCTTCAGGGCCCCGACACTTGCCCGGGTATGCCGGGTGCTGGTGCCGGGCCTGTGGCTAACCATTACTCAGATGCTTCCGCTCTGAGCCAGTCATTGCACTGGCTGCATATACACTATAGGATCCGATTCAAATGACTTATTTTCACCCACACAGCTCTTCACAGTGCAGCACCTACCTACGTCTGAACACTCATCTCTGTCTATCACGGAATATGTTCTCTTCTCTCTGGAAGTGACTTTAGATTAACATCTGCACTGATCCAAACCTCCCTCTCGCAGCTCCAAGACTTCTCCTGAGCTGCACCAATTCTTTGGCATGCTCTACCCCAAGAAATTAGGACTAACCACAATTTACTTAGTTTCAGACGCTCCCTAAAAACTCATCCTTTTAGGGCGACTTATCACACTCCCTAATCGAAGTCATTTAGACATATCCTATTAACTCCATCAAACCAAAAGCATTACAAAGAATGGCTGGTGGCTAATCTTGCAGCTCTTATCTATTCCCTATTTCCTCAAATTGGCTGGACCATCATTGTAAATAAAGCACCTGTAATTTGTGTCATCCCACCTCATTATGAGCATGGCAATCATTATTAAAAAAAAATGCAACAATTAAGGCAAAATAACTGTTACTTATGACTGTATATAAACCTCTGAATTGTAAAGCGCTGCGGAATATGATGGCACTATATGAAGATTATTATTCTCATCCAAATAAATTAAACTTGCTTTCATCACTAAAATGAACTGTGGACCACTTCTCTTCTGCCCACAAAACATGCAACATGCAGTTTTTTGATTCTGCTAAAGAGATGTTTGGTCAGTGCTGAACTGGCGAGCTATTCCAGCTTCATTGTTAAACAAATATCCATGGAATTTCTCCGCATTATCCTATGCTCTCTTGCATTTGTCACTAGAGGGCGACCAGCCTTCTTGGGGGACTTGAAAGAGTTTGTGATGTTGTAAAGATACAATTTTTTTCTAAAATTTACAGACTTGGAACGACCAACGTCTGTTGCTATGGCTGATGGGGTGACCCCTTTGGCTTTCAACTGGACAACCTGGTGCCGGAGGGTTCCTGTCATTTTGGAATGGCACACCATTTTTGCAAAGTGAGTGCAAACTGGAAAGTTAGGCTGCCAATTAAATAGGGTTTATCAGATAATTAAGGAAATTAGCACCTTGTGCCAGATTAACCCCAGTAAATTGCAGATATCTGAAAGTGTCTGTAATTTTGATCAATGTTTTTAATTTCTCTCTTTTACATTTCTATTCTGTGCTTTAGAATATATTTTATATAAAAAGAGAGAGAAAAGCGCTCCCATAGGGAGAACCCACATGCACTTTGAAGGGGAAGGAAAGGTTGTGACAGGGGGAGCTCTCACCTTTTCGGGTTGTGCCGCCTCCGCACAACCCCAGTGTATTCTTAAGGCCACCTGGGCCGGAGGAGCCGTCCAAGGGCCAGCCGCCTGTCAGTCACGTGGTATCTGCAGTCACGATTTATCACCAATCACAGGTGTTGACTTTCCCACAGGTCCTATGCTCCACAGGCAGTGAAGGATTTTCAGCAATGTGCCCCGCAGCTTCTGAATAACTCACACAGAGGTGAGATCCAACAGTTCAATTAAAGGTTATTCTATAGCGAGCGCAGGGGCACAGATAAGGCAGGTAGTTATGGATCAAGAATCCTCTTTATTCACCACAACATGTTTCCACGAAGGCTTATCGTCTTCCTCAGGTGGATTCCACCTGAGGAAGACGATAAGCCTTCGTGGAAACATGTTGTGGTGAATAAAGAGGATTCTTGATCCATAACTACCTGCCTTATCTGTGCCCCTGCGCTCGCTATAGAATAACTTTTAATTGAACTGTTAGAATATATTTAAGCACAGGATATTTTCACATAGGACAACACAATGACCTTAACATCAAGGAAATTGTGTGCTCTTTAATTTTGATCACAAGTGTATATCTATAAAATCACCAAATAAACATGTGAAGGGGAAAGTGCAAATAGTGCCCGCACTTCACACAAATTTGCAGAAATGAGATAGAAAAACGCACACCTCAATTGTTTTTACTAGTCAGTTGTCAGATAGAAAGAAAAAAATCTGGACAGTGGTCACAATGAGTGGAAAAACTGACATCCCCTTGAACGCACGGCGCGTTACAATTACAAGGAGTCATATGCTGTTTCTCCTGAGAGGAGTGACCATGAGATTTAGCTGTTAGTAGTTCACTAGAGACTTTAGTTAGGGCAGTTTCAGTAAAGGTTAAAGAGTAGAAGCCTGATTGTAAAGGGTCAAGTTCAGTATTAGCTAAAAGATAGCCGATCAGAAGGAGTAGACCAAGCCTTCCAGGATATGAAACGTGTGTTTTGCGGTCATCCACCCTCCTGTTCCCATGTCCATTTGGTTTAGCTGTGTCTAATAAATTAAGTTCACAAAAATCTTGCAGTCCAAAGGGATCTTTACTGTATTTTGTATTATTTGTTGCACAATAGTAATCCTTTGATAGCATAGATAATACACTGTAGTTATTTAAGTGATGCAAGGCATTATCTGAACTTGTCAAGAGTTTTGCAGATCTAATAGCCTTTGATTTATGGAAGGCCAGAAGGTCATTGTTAGGAGTCTTGTTGCTATACCAACCCATCAGTCTTCTCTGCAACTCAATCATGGGAAGCCGATGGAGTGTGCTCCCTCTGTCAAACAAATTACATGTAAAGATTGCTTATGACAGAAGCATGTAAGGTGTAAATCTAGCCACAGCAGGTATGGCACTGCTCAGCAGACACTAGACACTGCTGGCACGTTAAATTAGGACGTAAAAAGGCAGTGCAATAAAAGGAACTGGATAATATTACCATTATGCTTGAGAAAAGAGCATTTCAGATGGGTCAATAAAAGTTAATTTCACTTTATGTACTGCCTCATAACTGCATGCATGTTGTATCTAAATTTTAAACTGTAACTGAAGGAAACTATATGCAGTCACATTGACAGATATAGGGGTGAAATAAGTATTTAACATGTCACTAAATTTCTACAGAAAATATATTTATTTTCTTGATCAAATGATTTTTATTAAACATTTTCAAAATCCACAAAGAAATAAACATCTATGCCTTTACAGGAAGATCCCCAGGCAACATATTACATATCCAACAACAAACCCCGCCAAACATCCCTCCACCCTTCTTCCCACCCCCACCCAACAAAAGATCTCCCTTTCCTGATGTATTCAGCTTCTAAATACCGTATATACTCGTGTATAAGCCGACCCGTGCATAAGCCGACCCCCCTACTTTTGCCCCCAAAACCTGGGAAAACCCATTGACTTGTGTATAAGCCGAGGGTGGACCCCAGCACAGGTATACAGCCCCCAGCAGTGTGGTATACAGGCCCTCCAGTGGTAGTATACAGCAGCCTCCCCAGTGGTAGTATACAGGCCCCAGCAGTATATACAGCAGCCCCAGTGGTATACAGCAGCCTCCCCAGTGGTATATACAGGCCCCAGCAGTATATACAGCAGCCTCCCCAGTGCTATATACAGGCCCCAGCAGTATATACAGCAGCCCCAGTGGTATACAGCAGCCTCCCCATTAGTGGTATATACAGGCCCCCCATGAGAGGTTACAGCCACCCCAGTGATATATACAGGCCCCAGCAATATATACAGCAGCCCCAGAGGTATACAGCAGCCTCCCCATTAGTGGTATATACAGGCCCCCATCAGAGGTTACAGCCCCCCAGTGATATATACAGGCCCCCCCCGTACTATATACAGGCCCCCCCTGTACTATATACAGGCCCCCCCGCACTATATACAGGCCCCCCCGCACTATATACAGGCCCCCCGCACTATATACAGGCCCCCCCGCACTATATACAGGCCCCCCCGTTTCCCCCCCCAGTGGTACACGTACACAGGCCCCCGGTTGCAGCCGCACACCTGTAAAAGAATCGCTTTCATACTTGCCCTCCTCGCTGTGATCGCGCGTCCTCGTCTCCTTCCTGCTTCTACCCGGCATCATGTGACCGCGCACAATGACGTCATTGTGGATGCGTCGGCCGCCGGGTAGAAGTGGGAAGGGGACCGGAGGAGCGCGGGTAACAGCGAGGAGGGTAAGTATGAAAGCGATTCTTTTACAGGTGTGCGGCTGCAACCGGGGGCCTGTGTACCACTGGGGGGGGAAATGGGGGGCCTGTATATAGTGCGGGGGGCCTGTATATACTACGGGGAAAGTGCGGGGGGCCTGTATATACTACGGGAGGGAGCGGGGGGCCTGTATATACTACAGGGAGGGAGCGGGGGGCCTGTATATACTACGGGGGGGGGGGGGGGGAGTGGGGGGCCTGTATATACTACTGGGGGAGGGCAATGTAATATGCACCGCTCCCCCTGCCGCTGATGGACAGGGGATGCATTGTATATTGCATTGCACTAATGAGCGGCCCCACGTGACCAGGCGCTCATATTACAGCCTCCCCCTGCCTGATACAGCCCCCGGACAATGCGCTCCCCACACTCAGCCGTATAGTGACTCGTGTATAAGCCGAGGGGGGGGGACTTTTCAGCACAATTTTTGTGCTGAAAATCTCGGCTTATACACGAGTATATACGGTAGCTACAATTCCCATTTCCAAGTGTCCAGAGTGGATATCAACCTCCATATACAATCAAGATCTATTTCGGATTTTAGTCGCTCATCTCAGCTGTGAAAGTCACATCTTTAAGATTGATCACCTGAACGCATTACTATATATTTGGCATAGTATTGATAAAATCACCCAAAATAATCTCCTTTTTTGTGCAATGTCACCAGTTGTACACTCCATTCATCCAACCATTGAAAGATCTCCTCACACTCTGCATAGCTCTCATCCATGTTAGGGTGACGGGTGTCAACCCAGAATTGACTAGCCATGGCGCCCATATATCCTCCCATTTCTTAACTAATCGTCTCTTCTGATAGACATATTTCTCCATAGCAATGGTATTGTTGACTGCGCCAATGACCTCTGTGATCGTGGGAACAGAAGGTCCCCCTCTAGTAAGCCACAACTCTCCTATATCCTGGAAAATGAAGGAAAGTCATTAAGTTCAGTTCAAATAGGCATAGAAAATCCCAGAAGACTCAAGTCGTCAACTGACGTATCCTTTTCTTGTTTTTGTCAAGTCGGTCCCGTGCTTCCTTCGGGGACTCAAAGAAGTGGGTAGTATCTTAAGCGGCCACCCGTAATTTAGCTGGGTACAGCATTGAGAATGGTACCTGTAAGGAACGTACGCATCGTTTAACATCCTGAAACTGCCGTCTCATATTTTGGACTTCAATGGAGAAATCAGGATATAAAGAAATCTGTTGGCTCCCTATGATCAGGCCAGTTTTGTCTCTAGCTTCTCTCAGGATGGCATCTCTGTCTCTATAATAAAGAATCCTGATCAAAACAGTACAAGGCTGCGCGCTCCAGGGGCCTGTGGTTTGGTGGGGACCCTGTGGGCTCTTTCTATGGCAAACAGCGGGGACAAGACGTTATTCCCAAATGACTTTTGGAGACAGTCCTCAAAATATTCCAAAGCTCTATTGCCCTCCACCTTTTCAGGTACCACCTCTATCTGGACATTATTCCGGCGCAGCTGGTTTTCCAAATCTTGTTTGGCTCCGATTGTCTCTATTATTCTGTCATACTGTTCCACCCGGGTTCTCATGGGCCACAATACATCTTCCACAGGGGTTCTATCAGCCAGGAATCTGAGATCCTGCCTGACATTTGTCAGCTCATCCTTAATGTCCCTCTTTTGCAGAGCCAGTGAGGCATTGCCCTGTACTGCATTCAGGACATCAGTCAGGGTGGGAGGATTTGCAGCCTGGGATAATAATAGCATGGGTGTAGGCTCCTGCATCTGCTCCTCGGCCTGCAGCTCCACAGCTCTCTCTGCCCCTTTTACTCTCTGTGGGCGATCCACCTCCATCTAGGCCATTTCCCAATCAAAAACACTCACCCCTTGCTGCGGCTGCCTGAGGGAGCTCTTGGCTGGGGATCTTGCATACCTCTGCAGCTTAGCAGTTGCCTCCCGCTATCTCTCTTCTGCAGGCCTTCCAGCTGTTGGCGCACATGAGGATGTGGTTCCATTTTGGGACTCCCTTCCCTCTCCTCGTCCAGGCCTCATTCTCTTCATTTTCCTCTCGTCAACGGTCTCTCACCTCCCAGACTGTAGTAGGATGAACTGAGTTGTCTGGACCACGCAGGGCTCAGGATGGGACACTGAATTTGGATAAATGTAACGGAGCTCACGGGAAATGCAGCCGCTTACATAGCTAGCAAGCTCAGCCCCCATAAATATATTTCTAAATGTGTTATTGACATGAATTTCTCTCCAGGTGGCAGCAACAATCCATCCAATCCATACACGCAAACAAATCAAACCACAGATATCCATAAATTATGTGTTGTGTAATAATGAGAAATGACACAAGAACAAAAGTATTGAACAAACTTACTGAAATTAGTTTAATACTTCATACAAAAGCCTTTGCTGGTGATGACAGCTTCAAGCAGGGCTTTTTTTGTACCGGAATGGGCCGGTACGCCGTACACGAAAATCCGGGAAAACCTGGTGCAATTCGGTACGGCGTATGCTGGATGTGTGTCTCACTCTCCACGCGCACTTCCGGCCTGGCGCGGCAAACACCGCTGATGGCAGCGGTGCGGTGTCTGCCGGCCAGGGCCAGGACCAGCACTGTCTGCCGGCCGAGAGTGCAGAGAGCGGACTCCGGAGGAGCGGGCGGGAGCCGTCGGCACAGCAGAAGAGAGCAGGTGGTGAGTGGCCCAGAGGAAAGAAGCTGCAGTATGCTGTGCAGCCAGGTTGTGTGTGGCCGTGTGTACAATGTATGTGTGTGCAATGTGTGCGGCTTTGTGTGCAGTGTGTGTGCAATGTGTGCGGCTTTGTGTGCAGTGTGTGTGCAATGTGTGCAGCTTTGTGTGCAGTGTGTGTGCAATGTGTGCAGCTTTGTGTGCAATGTGTGTGCAATGTGTGCGGCTTTGTATGCAATGTGTGTGCAATGTGTGTGGCTTTGTGTGCGATGTGTGCAATGTGTGTGCAATGTGTGTGGCTTTGTGTGCAGTGTGTGCAATGTGTGTGCAATGTGTGCGGCATTGTGTGCGGCATTGTGTGCAGTGTGTGTGCAATGTGTGCGGCTTTGTGTGCAGTGTGTGTGCAATGTGTGCGGCTTTGTGTGCAGTGTGTGTGCAATGTGTGCGGATTTGTGTGCAATGTGTGTGCGGCTGTGTGTGCGGCTGTGTGTGCGGCTGTGTGTGCGGCTGTGTGTGCGGCTGTGTGTGCGGCTGTGTGTGCGGCTGTGTGTGCGGCTGTGTGTGCGGCTGTGTGTGCGGCTGTGTGTGCGGCTGTGTGTGCGGCTGTGTGTGCGGCTGTGTGTGCGGCTGTGTGTGCGGCTGTGTGTGCAGAGACAGAGCAGCCGGGAGGATCACAGTGAGTGTAACATAAATGTAATGTAAATAAAGATAAAGCTGGCTGCACTGTGCTGTCCTCCTGCCCTCACCTCTCCAGCCTCCGTCCTCCTGCCCTCACCCCTCCAGCCTCCATCCTCCTGCCCTCAACTTTCCAGCCTCCTCCTTCCTGCCCTCACCCCTCCAGCCTCTGTCCTCCTGCCCTTACCCCTCCAGCCTCCGTCCTCCTGCCCTCACCACTCCAGCCTCCATCATCCTGCGCTCACTCCCCCAGCCTTCATCCTGGTCTAACCGCCTGCCCACCATATACTGGGCTGCTAACCACTGAGCCATCAGACATCGCGCACTGCTAACCACTGAGCCACCGTACAATGCTAACCACTGAGCCACCGTACAGTGCTAACCACTGAGCCACCATATACAGTGCTAACCACTGAGCCACCATATACAGTGCTAACCACTGAGCCACCATATACAGTGCTAACCACTGATCCACCATATACAGTGCTAACCACTGATCCACCATATACAGTGCTAACCACTGAGCCACCATATACAGTGCTAACCACTGAGCCACCATATACAGTGCTAACCACTGAGCCACCATATACAGTGCTAACCACTGAGCCACCATATACAGTGCTAACCACTGAGCCACCATATACAGTGCTAACCACTGAGCCACCATATACAGTGCTAACCACTGAGCTCCCGTACAGTGCTAACCACTGAGCCACCGTACTGTGAGTGTATACCCCTCTGTGTGTATGTCCCCCCTGAAAAGCAGACCGGGTGCAATCTCTCTCTCTCTCGATTCTAGACTCCCGATTCTTCAGAATCGAGCTCACAGCTAGTATACAAATAATCAGAAAAAAGGAACAGCATAGACTTATACTTAGTCCAAGGCAAACAATCCTGAGAGTACAGTGTCCCAATGTAGATGAGTAACAAAGAAAAAATAAGGTAACATTCCAAAAATAATTTGTACAAAAAAGGACTTTAATGAATCCATGTGGCACGACGTTTCGGTGTGAACTATACCTTGGTCAAATACATTGCATAACGAATCTGAACCATATTTAAACATGAATGTGTAATTATAATCTTTTTCACAATAATATAAAAACACAAAAAAGTGACATCATATTCAATATAAAAAAACACAGTGTAGTTTACTGCCTAACAAAGTGCTACAGTGCAACATAAAAACAATAGTCTTTCTTTTTAGTGAGGAAATGCCATAATTGCAATATTGTGTTGAGGACATATACCCGTGGAAACATGTATATAGTACAAAATTAAACATTCAATTGACTCACCTCACTAAACACGCTAGCATACGATCGCCATTACGGCCTTCTGATAAACAAAGTGCGCAGGCGCAATAGTTACGGCACCCAATTGGTCGGTTAGCTCACGCATGTGCAATAGGGAAAGGAGCTAAAAGCGGCATCTTGGTAATGGCCATAACGATCTCTTAATACATATACTTCAACAAGTATTTTATAGAATACCTATGCTGATTTAAACAGGTTTACAAATTACATGTGGTTTCTCCTACAATCTGTATTACACATAACGTAATCTGTATCACATGTGAGAAAATGTTTGATGTTATATTCAAACTGTATATAACATCAAACATTTGCTCACGTGATACAGATTACGTTATATACTCCAGTGTTGATGCCCATTGTGGAATGTAGGAGAAATCACATGTGGTTTGAAAACCCGTTTAAATCAACATAGGTATTCTATTAGAAAAAAACAACTGAATATACCTGTACCAAAACCCTTCACTGAAAAGGATCATTCAGAGCGAGATCCGAAATTCAGAATTACTGATCATGTTCCCCAACGAAGGCATGGTGGTAATAGAGTTAAAAACGTAAAGAACTTGAATGGGTCTTAAAATTACAAACACTAAAACATGAGGGTGTAAATACGGATTTAAAAATGAATATAATATGATTGTATCCCGTATATTAAAAAGGTTTTTCTCCACAATGTGCCACCATCATGCTACATCTAGCATTGAATTCATTGTATATATTTTCCAGCTTCTTACTATGTAATTTTTTTTATATATAAGATACATGATAATTATTCTCTTTTTTTAGGAGGATTTTTAATCTGACTAACCCAAAAACAATATTGAGCCAACTTTCCCCTTCTTGGAAAAATAACTAGATTGCTTTCATTTCAGGATGCGGTACGTTTGTGGCTAACAGCTTTCAATATATTCTGTTTGGTTCGTCTCAGTGTCACTTTAGTGCAACTGGTTGGTATGGATTTAATTATTCATGGTGGTCTGTTCTCAGTTAGTGCGAGTCCATTCGGCTCAGTGATGGGTGGCATGCTGACTCACTGTTGACACTATGTGACTTTCACCCATCATCAGCTACTTTCAACACTTAACCCGTTTGGGACGTGTCTTATTTGCTTTTGATGTAGTTAAAACGATGAAGTGTTAACATCAATGTCAGGCTGATTTGTATGGGAACTTTCCACTTTAGTATGAAGCGAGTTTGGGCTCTCTGTGAAAAATACTTGTTAAAGTATATGTATTAAGAGATCGTTATAGCCATCTTAACCATGGCGATGGCGATCTTAGCTTCTTTCCCTATTTGGCATGCGTGAGCTAACTGAACAATGGGGTGCTGTAACTAATGCGCCTGCACAGTGCAATAGCAATCGTATGCATGTTTCACGGAGGGAGTCAATTGCATGTTTAATTTTGTACTGTTCACAGGTGTATGTCCTGAACACAAGATTTCAATTATGACATTTCCTCACTAAGAAGAAAGACTATTGTTTTTATATTTCACTGCAGCACTTTGTTAAGTAGTAAAATGCCTACTATTATTTACACTGTCTTTTTATATGGATTATGATGTCACTTTGTGATTTTTATATGACTGTGATAACTATTGTAATTACACATTCATATCAAATATTGTTTGGATTCACTACGCAATTTACTTGAGAAAATAGAATTATTCTTACCGTTAATTCGGTTTCTAGGGCCCTTCCACGACAGCATAGGAGGTTGCCTCTCCACGCCCTATTAGGGACAGGAAGCACAAGAGAGGTTAAAAGGACCCTCCCACCTCCCCTTAGCCAGTGTCTTACCAAGAACCATAGCATGACCAAAGCAAGACATAGCATTCCATGAAAAACCAAGGAAATAAAGGGAGGGAATTAGGCGCTGTCGTGGAAGGGCCCTAGAAACCGAATTAACGGTAAGAATAATTCTATTTTCTCCAGGCCCCTTCCACGACAGCATAGGAGGAATACCAACTAATACAAACCTAGGGCGGGACCACAGCCTGCAGGACTTTCCTGCCAAAGGCCAAATCCCTGGTAGAACCCAGGTCCGAACGATAATGTTTAGTGAACGTATGCAGGGAGGACCATGTAGCAGCAGTACAGATCTGCTCCGGAGAAGCCCCCGCCTTTTCAGCCCAGGAGACTGAGGTAGCCCTGGTGGAGTGGGCCGTAAATCCAGAAGGAATCGGCAGATGTTGAGACAGGTAGGACGCGGCAATGGCCCGCTTTATCCAGCCAGCAATGGTGCACTTTGCCAACTTCCTGCCCTTATGGGGACCAAAGGGCTGGACAAAAAGGTTGTGATCAACCCGCCAGGGCGCCGTAACCTCCAGGTAGCGAAGCACGAACCTGCGAACGTCCAACGAGTGGAACTCCTGCTCTTTTGGAGAACGAGGAGACTGACAAAAAGAGGGCAGGACAATGGATTAGGAGCGGTGAAAATCCGAGACCACCTTGGGGAGAAAAGAAGGGTCCAGCTGAAGGACGATGCAGTCATCACGGACCGTCAAATAAGGCTCCCTAATGGACAGAGCCTGGAGTTCTCCCACCCGGCGGGCGGTCGTAATAGCCACCAGAAAAGCTGCCTTATGAGACAGCAGCCGAAGATCACAGGACAACAAAGGTTCGTATGGGGGACGGGAGAACCCAGTCAAGACCACATTGAGATCCCAGGCGGGAGTAAGAACCTTAATCCGTGGACGAATCCTCGAGGCGGACACCATGAACCTGCGAATCCAGCGATGGGCGGCCAAATCCGCATCAAAAACAGAGCTCAGAGCGGAAACCTGGACCTTCAACGTGCTAGGCCGAAGTCCAAGGTCCAACCCCGCCTGGAGGAAATCCAAAATCCGAGACACATTAGGATGGAGGGGATCAGGAGGTTGAGAACCACACCAGGAGGAGAATCTCTTCCAGATCTTATTGTAGATAGCATTGGTGACCGGTTTACGATTCTGTTGCAAGGTCGCCACCACCTTGGCAGACAAGCCCTGTGACTTCAACACACGGGCCTCAGAAGCCAAGCAGCTAAGCTGAGCCTCCGGGGATCTGGATGAAACAGCGGACCCTGCGACAGCAGACTGGGATCCGCTCCCAGAACCACAGGACCGTCGACCCGAAGAGACACAATCAAATTGTACCAGCTCCGTCTTGGCCATAATGGAGCTACCAGGATCGTCGGAACCCCGTCCGTTCTGACCTTCCGTAAAGCCTTGGCCAGGAGGGGAATCGGAGGGAAGGCATACGCCAGATGGAAGTCCCAAGGCTGAGAAAAGGCGTCCACCCCCACAGCGTCGTCCCGAGGATCCAGGGAGAAGTATGCTGCGACCTTGCGATTGGCGCTGGAGGCGAAGAGGTCGACATCCGGAACACCCCATCGGGCCACCAGGGAGCAAAAAACGGCCTGATCCAGACTCCACTCGCCCGGATGAAGGTCGGTGCGGCTGAGAAAGTCCGCCTGAACGTTCAAAGACCCCTTCAGGTGGACCGCGGAAAGAGACAGGAGGCACCGTTCCGCCCAGGAAAATATTCGAGAGGACACTGACCCCAGAGCCCTGGATCGAGTCCCTCCTTGATGACGAAGGTGAGCCACCGTGGAGACGTTGTCCGAATATACCATAACGTGGGAACCCTGCAGCAGATCGGCAGCGGCCAGGAGGGCTTCCTCCACAGCCCGCAACTCCCTGTAATTGGACGAGCGATCCCTGATCACCCGAGGCCACAGCCCTTGAAACGGGGTGCGGGCAACGACAGCCCCCCACCCCCTCAGGCTGGCGTCCGTAGTGAGAGTGACAACCGGGAACTGAACCCAGGCCACCCCTTTCGCAAGGTCCGGCAATCCAGCCACCAGCGGAGGGACGAGGAGGCAAGACTCGAAAGACGAACCCTCCTGTTGAGGGACGAAGGCAGGCCGTCCCAGTGGGAAAGGACATGGGCTTGAAGCGAGCGGGAGTGAGCTTGAGCCCACATGACCGAGGGGATGCAAGAGGTCATAGACCCCAGCACCGACATCGTCGTCCGCAGCGTGGGAGCGGACATCCGACACAGAGCGGAAACCTTGGTCTGCAGCAGCAACCGGTGGTCCTCCGGGAGAAAAGAAGCCTGAGCGTCTGAGTCCAACAGGACCCCGAGAAACCTCCGTTTGGTCGATGCCTGGAGCTGGGACTTCTGAAGATTGGGGATCCAGCCCAATGATCGCAGTACCCTGAGGGACTCCGCCACACCCCCCCTGGAGGGTCAACACGGATGGAGCGACAAGAAGAAAGTCGTCCAGATATGGCACCAGACAAATGCCCCGACCCCTCAGGAAGGCCACTACCTCCGCCATGATCTTCGAGAAGACCCTGGGAGCTGAGGAGATGCCGAAGGGAAGGACATTGAATTGGAAATGGAGAATCTCCCCGTTGCGCACAATCGCAAACCTGAGGAACCGGCGGTGGCGAGGATGAATAGGAACATGGAAGTAAGCATCCCGCAGGTAGCCATTTGATGATGATGGCCGATTAAAGGAATCGCCGATCTGACCGACTCCATCTTGAAACGCCGGTAACGGACATGTCGATTGAGGCGTTTCAGGTTGATTATCACCCGAACATCGCCCGACGGCTTTTTTACTAGGAAGAGGCGGGAGTAGTGACCCAATCCAGTGTCCGACCCCGGAACGGGAGAGACCACTTTGGCAAGCAGCATGTCCTGCACTTTGGAGTACAGGACATCCTGAGCTGTCCTGGAAGGCAGTGTAGTGACCTGAAGACCCGAGGGGGGTTCCGACACAAACTCGATGAGGAGACCCCTGGAGATGATGTTCAACACCCACTGGGAAGTGGTGACCTCTCGCCACTGCGGGAGGAAGGCCGCCAGGTGACCCCCCACCGGGATCGAGTCATTGCCTATCGGAGGGCTGGGGCCTATGGGAGGGGACAAGAATATTCTTCCCTCTCCCCTTCTGGTAACTCCAGCGACCCGTCTTGCCCTTGCCTTTGAGCTGGGAGGCCTGAGGCACTGAGGAACGAAAAGGCCGTTGGCGGACGGGCTTTTGCTCATGGAGTGCCTTGCGGTCGGTCGCCTTTTCTAGGATCTCCTCCAAGGCGGGACCAAACACCATCCCCCCTTTAAACGGGAGGGAGCACAGCTTCAGTTTAGAAGTGGAATCCCCACTCCACAACCTTAACCACAAAGCCCGTCTAGCAGAGTTAGAGAGGACAGACGTCCTGGCTGCTAAACGGACCGAATCCGCAGAAGCATCTGCGAGGAAACAAGCCGCCTTCCGAAGCAACGGAAGAGACTCCAGGAGATCCTCCCTAGGGGTACCCTGCGAAATATGAGCCTCCAGCTGGTCCATCCACTTAAGAAGTGACCTGGACACACATGTGGAGGCAATATTCGCCTGCATAGAGGCTGAGGACGCCTCCCAGGAGCGCCTCATAAAGCCCTCAATCTTCCGGTCAAGCTGATCCTTGAGCTGGGATGTGTCTTCAAAGGGAAGTGCAGGTTTTTTGGCCACTTTGGCAACCTGCACGTCTACCTTCGGCACATCCCATTGGATCTCACAAGGTTCCAATGGAAACTGGCGAGAGAGATCACTTTTAACTCTCCTCTCAGGGAAGTCCCATTCCTGGGAGATGAGGTCCAGGAGAGTAGCATGTACTGGAAACCCGTCCGCTTAGCTGATTGGAGGCCCGCAAACATGTCATCCTGTACGGATGAGGGTGTAAGAACTTCCTCTAACCCCATAGTATTCCGGACTGCCCCAATAAGATCCCCTAGGTCATCAGAGGGGAACAAGAATCTACGGAGATCCGCCGGAGGAGCAGCAGTGGAGTCCTCGGGGTCCTCAGAGTCGGAGTCAGGGTTAGGGGTCGGGTCCTCCAAGTCTGTCGGGGTAGCCTGAAGCTTCCTTCTCTTAGGGGAGGGAGGTCCAGCCACCGAAGACACAGGTGAAAGAGAGGCCAGGGAAGCTTGAATCTCCTGCTTGACCATGGCCCTCAAGTCATCCACCAGGCTAGGGTGCTCAGCCCTAACCACTTTATCAGTGCAAGTCTGGCACAGCTTCTTATCCCATCCAGCAGGGAGATTCTTACTGCAGACAGGGCATTTAAGAGACTTCTTAGGGGCTGGCTTGTCCTGGAAAACACAAACACAGGACCAGGAGCCATCAGCCACAAAACCACCCTCGCAGGAAAAGGACCCCCCCCTGTACACCACACTTACTGGGGCAGGGGGACCACTGGGCTCCGCAGATGCGGGAGAAGACATGGTTAGACAGGCATACAGTACCTTACCATTTGCAGACTTCAGGGCAGCCTTTAAGCAGAAAGGGTGCCCCACCCAGCGGAAATACGACCCCAGCCTACCGCGCTCGGTCCAGGGCAGGCCGCCATAGGAGACGTGCCCGCATGCTGCCCCGCAGGACTCCACCGCCGGAATCCGGTAGAGATGCGCTCCCAGCGGGGAGCGCGCGCGCATGACCGGAAGTCCCGCCTTCACCGCGTCACTTCCGGTCACGGGGCAGCGCGCAGTGCGCGGGAAGGCAGCCAGCGGGCTGCACGGAGTGAGGCCGCCAGCTGGGGGACGCCATGGCCCGCATCACCCCACCGGGATCCGGAGGGCCAGGCGGAGGGCCCACAGCTCCAGCCATGGGACCAGCAGAGGAGGAACCGAGGCCCGACCAAAGCTGTCCGGCAGCTCCATGGTAAGCTGTAGGTTGCCGGCCCCCTACAGCCTAGGAGAAACCTCTCCATGCCCCATGGGGACAGGAAAGACACTGGCTAAGGGGAGGTGGGAGGGTCCTTTTAACCTCTCTTGTGCTTCCTGTCCCTAATAGGGCGTGGAGAGGCAACCTCCTATGCTGTCGTGGAAGGGGCCTGGAGAAAAGTATAGTTCACACTAAAACGTTGTGCTACTTTGGGCATGTTTGGACACACCTTTTCATTCAAAGATTTTTCATTATTTTCATGACTATGAAATTTGTAGATTCACACTGAAGGCATTAAAACTATGAATTAACACATGTGGGATTAAATACTTAACAAAAAAGTGTGAAACAACTGAAAATATGTTTTATATTCTAGGTTCTTCAAAGTAGCCAGCTTTTGCTTTGATTACTGCTCTGCACACTCTTGGCATTCTCTTGATGAGCTTCAAGAGGTAGTCACCGGAAATGGTCTTCCAACAGTCTTGAAAGAGTTCCCAGGGATGCTTAGCACTTGTTGACCCTTTTGCCTTCACTCTGCGGTCCAGCTCACCCCAAACCATCTTGATTGGGTTCAGGTTTGGTGACTGTGGAGGCAAGGTCATCTGGCGTAGCACCCCATCACTCTCCTTCTTGGTCAAACAGCTCTTACACTGCCTGGTGGTTTGTTTGGGGTCATTGCCCTGTTGAAAAATAAATGATGGTCCAACTAAACGCAATCCGGATGGAATAGCATGCCGCTGCAGGATGCTGTGGTAGCCATGCTGGTTCAGTATGCCTTCAATTTTGAATAAATCCCCAACAGTGTCACCAGCAAAGCACCGCCACACCATCACACCTCCACCTCCATGCTTCACGGAGGGAACCAGGCATGTAGAGTACAACCGTTCACCTTTTCTGCATCGCACAAACACACGGTGGTTGGAACCAAAGATCTCAAATTTGGGACTCATCAGACCAAAGCACAGATTTCCAATGGTTTAATGTCCATTCCTTGTGTTCTTTAGCCTGAACAAGTCTCTTCTGCTTGTTGCCTGTCCTTAGCAGTGGTTTCCTAGCAGCTATTTTACCATGAAGGCCTGCTGCACAAAGTCTCCTCTTAACACATGTTGTAGAGATGTGTCTGCTGCTAGAACTCTGTGTGGCATTGACCTGGTCTCTAATCTGAGTGGCTGTTAACCTGCGATTTCTGAGACTGGTAACTCAGATGAACTTATCCTCCACAGCAGAGGTGACTCTTGGTCTTCCTTTCCTGGGCCGGTTCTCATGTGAGGCAGTTTCTTTGTAGCGCTTGATGGTTTTTGCAACTGCACTTGGGGACACTTTCAAAGTTTTCCCAATTTTTTGGACTGACTGACCTTCATTTCTTAAAGTAATGATGGCCACTCCTTTTTCTTTACTTAGAATTTGTATTATAGCAAGAAAAAAGCAGCTAACAGTCTATTCAGTAGGACTATCAGCTGTGTATCCACCAGACTTCTACACAACACAACTGATGGTCCCAACCCCATTTATAAGGCAAGAAATACCACTTATTAAACCTGATAGGGCACACCTGTGAAGTGAAAACCATTTCTGGTGACTACCTCTTGAAGCTCATCAAGAGAATGCCAAGAGTGTGCAAAGCAGTAATCAAAGCAAAAGGTGGCTACTTTGAAGAACCTAGAATATAAGACATATTTTCAGTTGATTCACACTTATTTGTTAAGTATAATTATATATATATATATATATATATATATATATATATATATATATATATATATATATATATATATATAGATATATATATATAGATAGATAGATAGATTCTCGTGATGCAGCTCTTTAGATGTGGCACTGATTAGACTAAATATATATATATGCATGTTTGTGGTCGTATGTATAAATTCTTTTCCACAAATTCTTATTGGAGTGCTGCCTGATTTTGTTTATGCATGTATATATTCCATCTTTCTCACACTTCTCGCTCCAGCAACAAATATGGTGGAGGAGTTGGCTTGCTTCTGTCTGATAACTGCAACTTTACCCAATTCCACTTCCACCCTCCTTTACTAGCCCCTCTTTCGATGTACATTCCATCCGCATCTACTCCTTCTGCAACCTTCAGTTGGCTGTCATTTACTGCCCCTTAGTGTCAAGTGCCACTTCTCTTGACCACTTCACCACATGGCTACTCCACTTCCTTTCTGCTGAAATCACCACTATCATCATGGGTGCCTTCAATATCCCCTTTGACACTTCCCACCCAGCTGTCTCAAAACTTTTAACAGTAACTTCCTCCTTTGGACTCAATCAATGGTCCTATGCAGTCACTCAAAGATGGCCACAAGCTGGACCCGCCTTCACCCGCCTCTGTTCCCTATTAAACTCTCAAACACACCTCTCCCCGTGTGACCACAACCTACTTACAATCATGAAGTAATGAATAAAGACCGCGCCTCACAAGTTGAACTGCAACACATTCTTTTTATTCCGCCTCCAGTTGTGACGTTTCGATCAAAAGAGATCTTTTTCAAGCACTTGCTTGAAAAAGATCCTTTTTGATCAAAATGTCGCAACGGGAGACGGAATAAAAAGAATGTGATGCAGTTCAACTTGTGAGGTGCTGTCTTTATTCATTACTTGATGATTGGATGTTATCTGAGAAGGACTCCTTGGATGTGACTTGTGCCCCACCCTAGGGTAGAGGTATAATCCTGTCTTTTTGCACACAACTTACATTCTCTTCTCTCTCCTCTTCTAGTACACAACCCCCCACTCCACTAACTCACTCATCCTCGCAGAAATCTCCCAACACCTTGATTTACATTCATTCTGTTTTTTCTCCCTGTTTTTCACAGACATAACTTCCTAAGACGATGCAGATGCTGCTGCCACTTTCTAAATACAGTCTCTTCCTAATTATATGTTAAAAACAAGATTATTTTTAACACCTACTGTAGTTACACATGTAACAATTTTTTTTCTATCGTATTACTAAACATGTCATTTATGAATAGTAGAGTAGTTAAATCCTTGTTCTGTAAAATATAAACTAAACTAATCAAACGATTAATTGTACATTTTTATAGTGGCCTTTTGTCATCAATTTGTCCCTTTCTAGTGGGGGAAATGTAATCTTGTCCATAAGCGCTTACTAGCAATAGTCATTTCCTTTTGTGTTAAAGAGTATGTACGGCCTGTCATGGTGTTCAGTTCCACTTAAGTTAATATCTGATTTTATCTGATATGATAGAAAATGTAAAGCCATACCAGGCCAAAATGCGCACTTTTTAAAAAAATTTTAAATCTGTAAAAAATATTAACTGATGAAGTAAAAAATTCAAAACTTTTATTTTGTAATTACCGTATATACTCGCATATTGGGCTGAAAAGTACCCCCCTCGGCTTATACGCGAGTCAGTGCTGTATACCGATGTATACATCGGTATACAGCAGCCCCCGTAATGCAGGGCCCCCCCAGCCTCGCTCCGGTCACCTGTAAAGGAAACTATACTTATCACAGTGCCGCTGTCTGTCCGCGCCCGCTCGCACCCGCTCGCAGCTGCCGTACGCGATCCTCCATCTTCATGCGTCTTCTTCCTTTTCTGTGCTCGTCGCAGGCAATGACGTCATTCCCTGCGACGAGCACAGGAAACAGGAAGAAGAGGCATGAAGATGGAGGATCGCGTACGGCAGCTGCGAGCGGGTGCGAGCGGGCGCGGACAGACAGCGGCACTGTGATAAGTATAGTTTCCTTTACAGGTGACCGGAGTCAGGCTGGGGGGCCCTGCATTACGGGGGCTGCTGTATACTACCGCTGGGGCTGCAATATACTGCCACTGGGGCTGTATACACCACTGGGGCTGCAATACCACTGGGGCTGCTGTATATAGGGGCTGCAATACCACTGGGGCTGCTGTATATAGGGGCTGCTGTATATAGGGGCTGCAATACTACTGGGGCTGCTGTATATAGGGGCTGCTGTATACACCACTGGGGCTGCAATACCACTGGGGCTGCTGTATATAGGGGCTGCAATACCACTGGGGCTGCTGTATATAGGGGCTGCAATACCACTGGGGCTGCAATACCACTGGGGCTGCTGTATATAGGGGCTGCTGTATACACCACTGGGGCTGCAATACCACTGGGGCTGCTGTATATAGGGGCTGCAATACCACTGGGGCTGCTGTATATAGGGCTGCAATACCACTGGGGCTGCTGTATATAGGGGCTGCAATACCACCTGGGGCTGCAATACCACTGGGGGCTGCTGTATATAGGGGCTGCAATACCACTGGGGCTGCTGTATATACCACTGGGGGCTGCTGTATATCATACTGCTGGGGCCTGTATACCACTGCTGGGGGCTGTATACCTGTGCTGGGGTCCACCCTCGGCTTATACGCGAGTCAATAGATTTTCCCAGGTTTTGGGGGCAAAAGTAGGGGGGTCGGCTTATACACGGGTCGGCTTATACACGAGTATATACGGTAACTAAAATTGCACTTCATTTAGAAAAAAAATTAAAAAAATTAAAGACATCAGGTAAAAAAAAAATATTCATATTTAGATCACTATATATAGAATGACCCATTGAGGCTATAATAGTGAAATATTTTAAAATATGATCCCATCGCGATCCCAACTTGAATTTTAGGACAGATGTGGCTAAGAGCATAGCAGACATATGTGCATTTTTGGGAATTTTTAAATAAGATTTTTTCGGAAATGCATTTTAAAATTTTGCGTTGCGTTTACATGGGTAAAATATTAACAAAGACACTCTTGTGTATGGTGTTTACTTTGTTTATCTATCTTATTTCTAGCCCAAGATATGATAGAAAATGTAAAGCCATACCAGGCCAAAATTCACACTTTTTTAAAACTTTAAAAATCTGTAACAAATTAACAGAAAAAAATTCAAAACTTTTATTTTGTAATTAACTAAAGCTGTACTTCATATAGAAAAAAATAAAAAATAAAATATTCATACTTACAACACTTGATATGGAATGACCCCTCCTTTATACCTCAAAACTACTGTGACAGCATGTCCATCTTCAACTATCCTCCTACTTCTCCTCCTGCTCCCTCTTTGACCAGTTACAATCTGATTTTTCATGGCATCACTCAACTGAAACTGCCCTAACTAAAGTTACCAATGACCTACTAACTGCCAAAAGCAACCAACACTACCCTCTCCTCCTTCGACACTGTAGACCATTCCCTCCTGTTACAGATTCTCTCTTCTGTTGGCAATACAGATTTGGCACTCTCCTGGATCACATCATATCTACCATACCGGATATTCATCGTCTCCCTCTCCAACACAAACTCCTCACCTCGCCCATATCTCTTGGTATCCCTCAAGATTCAGTTCTAGGACTCCTTCTCCTCTCCATCTATACCCTGAGCCTGGAACAGCTCAGAGCCCCATGGCTTTCAGTATCTCTACGCTGATGATGCACAGATCTACATCTCTGGACTGACATCACCTCCTTACTAACCAAAATCCCACAATATCTGTCTAAAATCTCATCTTTCTTTTCTGTTTGATATCTAAAACTGAAGATGGACAAAGCAGAATTCATCATCTTCCTCACTCTACCCCTCCACCATACCTACCCATCAATGCCAATGGCTGCTCACTCGCCCCAGCCCCACATGCTTGTTGCCTCAGGCTGATCCTCGATTCTGCCCTCTCCTTCAAGCCACACATGCAATCCCTTGCCACATCCTGCTGACTTCAACTCAAAATATTTCCTGAATCCGTACATTCCTTGACCAAGAAACTGCAAAAGCACTCCTGCATGCCCTCATCATCTCCCGCCTCGATTACTGCAACCTCCTGTTCTCTGGCCACCTCTCTAGCACTATTGCATCCTTCCAATCTATCCTAAACTCCGCTGCCTGACTAATCCAACTGTCTCCCCATTGCTCCCTGGTCTCTCCTCTCAGCCAAGCCATTCATTGGCCCCGGTTCAAAACCCTTACTATGACATACAAAACCACAATCAGTCTCCTCCATACATCTGTGCCATGTTCTCCCAGTACTCACCTTTATGCAACCTGCAATCCTTTAAAGATCTCCTTCACTACTCCCCCTCATTTCTTCTTCCCACAAACGCATACAATATTTTTCCCGTCCTTCCCCCATGCTCTGGAACTCTGTCTCAACATATCAGACTCTCGCCTACCATGGAAACCTTCAAAGGAACCAGAAGCTCACCTTCTCCGACAAGCCAACAACACGCAGTGAACCTTAGTCCACCAAACCGCTGCACGACCAGCTCTACCTTCTCCTATTGTATCCTCACACATCCCCTGTAGACTGTGAGCCCTCGGGGTCAAAGTCCTCTTTCCTGTACCTGCGTGTGCCTTGCTGTTCATGAATATTGTACTTGTCTATGTATGCCTTTTTCACATGTAAAGTGCCATAAAATAAATTGTGCAATAATATTAATGATAATAATAGTATTTTTTAAAGAGAACAGCTAGATACGTTTGTTTTTCTCTAACCTGATTTGATGCATCAATAAACTTCACGCCTTTGTAACTAATAGAGAGTGTAATCCTTGGAATTTTCTTCATATGCTCAGTTGACTTCTGTAAGTACATTTATTACATTAGTAAATTTTACACCTCTAATACCAAGGAAGACATTTTATAATCTGAAAAAAAGCGTACCCTCATTTTAGCACAAGCATCTTGTGTGGATTCTGTCCCTCGAAGGTCTTTAATTAGCATTGATCCTAAATACTGCAAAAGATGAGATGTTAACTTATCAAAAAGCAAAAAGATTCAATATAAGACATAATTCCATTGTAACATTTTACATACTATACATGTATTTCCATGTACTTGTACTGCAGAAAATCCCCAAAAACATGATACCACAAAAGCATGTGTAGCATGTGTGCCATAATAAATCTTGCATTATTCTGCTGCATTTTACTTTAACAGTCTGTCAAACAGACAGCAGGGAGGTTTTTGTAAATTCATGCAGCTTTGGCCACGGCAGTGAATGTAGTTTCTGTAGGGCGACAAAAGGTTTCCTTTGTGAACACGCTCTTGGGGTTAAAGCTTATTATTTTGCATTTAAAGAAACTTTATGCTGACCACTTGGACTTTCACTGACGCATGAGCTGGATATTTCATATTAAACATATAGATGTTAAAAGCATCACCTCTATCCCCCACCAATGAAAATGCAAATATCTGAAATAGGTTAAATTGAAGGTTTTTTTAATACAACATTTGTAAATATAATTATATGCCTAACGCAACCTAGAATCTTCTATAGCGGTTACAGCAATGTCTCCCTCATAACCTCCCTCCTATTGCAACTAGCTGCGATGAGCCCATTCATTGCAGGAATCGACATATAATCTAATTGCTGGTCTATATAGTTTCCTCCATTGGCTGGCAGAAACGGACAAAGCACACAGCACTATCAATCATAGTCATGTTTTCATTGATTTTCTAAAAGCAATAAAAATGCTGTTATTTTACAGTGGTTTCAGAAAATCATGGCGAAAACGCATTGGGAGTGCATTGTGTGAATATTGCCTCATTTTATGTGACCTTGCCCTGCAGAAGTGCCCTACAGATGTTGCTAATTGTGAATTGTATGTTTTAAATTCAGATTTATTAGCTTGTTCTTCAATCAAATGACCACCAAATATTCTTATGAGCTGCATGGGTGTTAACCACATTTTAAGAGGAGGGAGTGATGTCACATCAATTAAAAATGTCTTTCATTTTTGTTTCCAAGGTAACAAGAGATATCTCCCAATTTGAGAAAAATTTAAAATCAAGCACATGCAAAAAAAAAAAAGAAAAAAAAAAAATTCCATTTATTTTTTAATACACCATACTTCCCAGGTAATACTCACACTAGCTTCATAACTACAGGACTCAAATATTAGCTTCTCTGGTTGATGCTGCCAGTTTTGTAAGGGGGCATATGGAGTAGCCAAACTAGGAGGTCGCAAAGTTAATTTAGTTTCTTCCTGCACAAAGAAAACAGTAGGGAAACAAGAACTAGTGAGCAAGCAAGTAGCAATAAATCAACCATTAAATATTAGCCACAACTTCAGGATTATTATTATATCCACTAATCTATTAAATGCACTGAAGAAAAAGTCTGTTAAAAAGGCTGATTGCATGTATTGTACATAAGTCATCAATGATCTACTAGCAACATATAAGGGGTTGGCATACACTACCATTCAAAGGTTTGAGGTCACCCAAGACAATTTTATGTTTTACATGAAAACTCATTTTTATTTATCCAATGAGTTGCAAAATGAATAGAAAATATAGTCCAGACATTGACGAGGTTAGAAATAATGATTTTTATTTGAAATAATAATTTTCTCCTTCAAACTTTGCTTTCGTCAAAGAATGCTCCCTTTGGAGTAATTACAGAATTGCAGACCTTTGGCATTCTAGCTGTTAATTTGCAAAGGTGATCTTGAGAAATTTCACCCTATGTTTCCACAAGTTGGATTGGCTTGATGGGCGCTTTTTGTGTACTATACGAATAGAATACCAGATGCCTGCTTCTTCCCTAAATAGTTCATGCATAATTTGGAGGTGTGCTTTGGATCATTGTCCTGTTGTAGGATGAAATTGGCTCCAATCAAGCGCTGTCCACAGGGTATGGCATGGCATTGCCAAATGGAGTGATATCTTTCCTTATTCAAAATCCCTTTTACCTTGTACAAATCTCCCACTTTACCAGCACCAAAGCAGCCCCAGACCATCACATTACCTCCACCATGCTTGACAGATGGTGTCAGGCACTCTTCCAGCATCTTTTCAGTTGTTCTGCGTCTCACAAATGTTCTTCTGTGTAATACAAACACTTCAAACTTTGAATAGTCGACTTTTTTGCAATCTTTCTCTGTCCAATGTCTGTGTTCTTTTGCCCATATTAATCTTTTCTTTTTATTAGCCAGTTTCAGATATGGCTTTTTCTTTGCCACTCTACCCTGAAGGCCAGCATCCCGGAGTCGCCTCTTCACTGTAGACGTTGACACTGGCATTTTGCGGGTACTATTTAATGAAGCTGCCTGTTGAGGAGCTGTGAGGCGTCGATTTCTCAAACTAGAGACTCTGATGTACTTGTACTCCCACTTCTCTTTCTATTCTGGTTAGGGCCTGTTTGTCCTCTCCTCTAAAGAGAGTAGTACACACCGTTGTAGGAAATCTTGAGTTTTGTGGCAATTTCTCGCATGGAATAGCCTTCATTTCTAAGAACAAGAATAGACTGTCGAGTTTCACATGAAAGTTCTCTTTTTGTGGCCATTTTGAGAGTTTCATAAAACAAACAAATGTAATGCTCCAGATTCTCAACTAGCTCAAAGGAAGGTCAATTTTATAGCTTCTCTAATCAGCCAAACAGTTTTCAGCTGTGCTAACATACTTGTACAAGGGTTTTCTAAAAACATAAGTTAGCCTTCTTACACAGTTAGCAAACACAATGTACCATTAAAACACTGGAGTGGTGGTTGTTGAAATGGGCCTCTATACACCTATGTAGATATTGCATTAAAACCAGACGTTTGCAGCTAGAATAGTCATTTACCACATTAACAATGTATAGTGTGTATTTCTGATTCATTTAAGGCTAGCTTCATTGAAAACAAATGTTCTTTTCTTTCAAAAATTAGGAAATTTCTAAATGACCCCAAACTTTTGAATGGTAGTGTATAAAAAAAAATGTATCTGCATTGCAGCTAGGTGCTTAACATATGATCACTGGATCTCCACTGAGCGCTAGGACAGGTGTCCTGAGCTCCTTTTTCATATAGTCAGGTTTTCCATGATTAAGACAAGATGTCTTTGTTGGTCAATCAACTTGATTAATAATTTAGTTAGAAGCAACCCTTGTTAACTTTAACAGCCTTACTTATATTTGTGTGATTATAGTATGATAAATTGACAATATAAGCGATATAAGAAATCCAAAATATTCTCCTCTAATGAAGGGCACAGTGTTAATCTGATTACTGACACACCCAGAATCCTTAGGAGTTGGTATGTTGTCACGACGTCAACATATGAAGCAATGTATGACTGAATAATATATCACAAGTACTGATATACACGGTGTGCAGAATTATTAGGCAAATGAGTATTTTGATCATGTTACTTTTTATACATCATGTCCTACTCCAAGCTGTATAGGCTTGAGAGCCAACTACCAATTAAGTAAATCAGGTGATGTACATTTCTGTAATGAGGAGGGGTGTGGTGTAATGACATCAACACAATAAAGTAAGGTGTGCATAATTATTAGGCAAATGCCTTTCCTTAGGCAAAATGGGTCAGAAGAGGGAGTTGGGCTCTGAAAAGTCCAAAATTGTGAGATGTTTTGCAGAGGAAAGCAGCAGTCTTGAAATTGCCAAACATTTGAAGCGTGATCACCGAACAAATCAAGCGTTTCATGGCAAATAGCCAACAGGGTCGCAAGAAGCGTGTTGGGCAAAAAAGGCGCAAAATAACTGCCCATGAATTGAGGAAAATCAAGCGTGAAGCTGCCAAGATGCCATTTGCCACCAGTTTTGCCATATGGCAGAGCTGCAACGTTACTGGAGTATCAAAAAGCACAAAGTGTCCTATACTCAGGGACATGGCCAAGGTAAGGAAGGCTGAAAAAGACCACCTTTGAACAAGATACATAAGATAAAACGTCAAGACTGGGCCAAGAAATATCTTAAGACTTATTTTTCAAAGGTTCTTTGGACTGATGAAATGACAGTGACTCTTGATGAGCCAAATGGATGGGCAAGAGGCTGGATCAGTAAAGGGCAGCGAGCTCCACTACGAAGCCAGCAAGGTGGAGGTGGGGTACTGGTATGGGCTGGTATCATCAAAGATGAGGATGGATTGAAGCTTAACTCCCGGACATACTGCCAGTTTCTGGAAGACAACTTCTTTAAGCAGTGGTACAGGAAGAAGTCGGTATCGTTCAGGAAAAACATGATCTTCATGCAGGACAATACTCCATCACATGCATCCAACTACTCCACAGCGTGGCTGGCCAGTAAAGGTCTGAAAAAAAGAAAAAATAATGACATGGCCCCCTTGGTCACCTGATCTGAACCTCATAGAGAACCTGTGGTCCCTCCTAAAATGTGAGATCTACAGGAAGGGAAAACAGTGTCTGGGAGGCTTTGGTGGCTGCTGCACATAATGTTGATCGTAAACAGATCAAGCAACTGACAGAATCTATGAATGAAAGGCTGGTGAGTGTCATCATAAAGAAAGGTGGCTATATTGGTCACTAGTTTTTTGGGGTTTTGTTTTTGCATGTCAGAAATGTTTTTTTCTAAATTTTGTGCAGTTATATTAGTTTACCTGGTGAAAATAAACCTTTTAAAAATAAAAAAATAAAGCCTTTTGGGTTGATTGAGAACATAGCTGTTGATCAATAATAAAAATAATCCTCTAAGGGTCCTTTCACATCAGCGTTTTACGCTGATCGCGGCAGTTGCGGTGAAAAAACTGCAACTACCACGATTACAGCATAACGGCTGCGATCGCGCCACACTTGCGGCAAGCCCCATACAATGTCTATGGGGCTTGCGGCAGGTGCGGTATCGGCACTTGCGGCAGGTGCGGCCGCGAAAAAAACGTGGCATACCGCGTTTTTTTCGCGGCCGCACCTGCCGAAACCGCACCTGCCGCACACTTACCGCAAGCCCCATAGACATTGTATGGGGCTTGCGGCAAGTGTGAGCGGCCGTTACGCGGTAATCGCGGCAGTTGCGTTTTTTTCACCGCAACTGCCGCAATCAGCGTATAACGCTGATGTGAAAGGGGCCTAAAATACAACTTGCCTAATAATTCTGCACACAGTGTACACTGGCAATCAAAATTAGAGAACACAAATTCCTTAATCTTAAAGTCATTGTCTGAAAACATCTTAAACGTACCGTCACATGTAACGATATCGTTCAAAAGTAACGTGTTCTGTGATGCTTCAACGATGTTGAAACGACACTACAAACGATGAATGATCAGTCGGCTGATCGTTCATCGTTTGATTTGAGGACAGGACCTCAAAGCCATTGTTGGTCGCCCGGTGGACACGCAGCATCGCTGCGTGGGCGACGACTGATAAGCCAGCTCCCAGTGCCTCTCTGCAAACGCTTGGAGCTGGTATCCAAGGTACACAGCGGGTAACTAAGGTCCCTAGTTACCTGCTGTGTACCTTGGATACCAGCCAGTGAGAGGAGAAGGCTGGTAATCAAGGTATACATCGGGTATCTAGGCAGCGTGTGCTGCCTAGATACCCGCAGTTTACCTTGGAGACCAGCCTGCTTCCGCTTACCGCAGCCTGGCAGCGGGAGCAAGACATTGTGGAAACGATATTTAAATAATTTCCATGATGTCTCTGGTCCACTGATCGCTGGTGAATCTGCCTGTGTGACAGCTCACCGGCGTTCTGAACGATTTTGTTAGCGATCGCACGTGCATGTGATCGCTAACAAAATCGTTCATCAAATTGATGCGTGTGACGGCACCTTAAGGGCCCTTTCACATAGGGTTGTTTTTTAAAAATGCGGCAGTTACGGTAAAAAAAAAAAAAAAAAAAAAAAAAAAAAAGCATCTGCTGCATTTTCCGCCTAACGGCTGTACTTGCTGCGCACCTTAACATGAGTAAAATAGCTGTATTTTAAGCTTATTTCATAAACTGAATATATTCTAAAGCACAGAATAAAAGTGTAAATGAGATAAATGAAAAAGAGCACTGATCAAAATTAGAGAACACTTTCAGATACGTGCATGTTATTGGTGTTAATCTGGCACCTGGTGCTAATTTCTTTTTTATCTGACAAACCCAATTTAACTGGCAGCCTAACTTTCCAGATTGCATTCACTTTGCAAAAATAGTGTGCCATTCCAAAGGGGTCACCCTATCAACCATAGCAACAGAAATTGGTCATTTCAAGTTTGTGATTTCTAGAATATTGCATCTTTACAACATTACAAACTCTTAAGTCCCCCAAGAAAGCCGGTGGCCCTCAAAAGAAAAATGCAAAGCGGACAGGATAATGCGGAGAAGCTCCATGGGTAATCGTTACTGCAGCTGGAATAGCTTGCTAGTTCAGCACTAAACAGGGTAAGGATCTTTCCTGCCATACAGTGTTATGACGTTTAAAGGGAACTTGTCAGCTCATTTTAGCCCCCTATCCTATCACTACCTGTCCCTGCACCTTGCGAGCACATCCTTAACCATTCCTCTCTGAGCCAAAACTGCACTATAAAGCTTTGAAAAACTATTTAATAACTTACATATTCCTATGGTAATGAGGCCTCCAGTCCATGGTGTAGACTGACACGGGTGGTCTCCATTCTTCACCTTGCAGGTTTTTAGCATGCCCCCCTGTGTGTCATCATTCCTTCTCCTGTGCGTCCCCTATGTTGAAATTCTCGCCTCCTATTCATAGTATGAAGTAGAGCCGGATGTCAGTTCCAGTCTGGTCCATTGTGCGGGATTATCAGGTGTATGGCCCGGCTTCAATATGCGCACTGCGGATGCGCCGGATCGTATAGCCCATACACCCGCACACTGCACAGGACTGGAACTGATGTCCGGCTGCACGTCATACTATGAGGAGGCGGGAATTTCAAAATAGGGGACGCAAAGGAGAAGGAATGATGAAACCCAGCGGGGTGTGATAAGAGCCTGCAAGGGGGAGAATGGAGACCGCCCATGTCAGTCTACGCCGTAGCCTGGAGGTCTCATTACCATAGGAATGTGTAATTAGTAAATTGTTTTTCTAGAGCATTATGGTGCAGTTTTAGCTCAGAGAGGGATGGTTAGGGATGAGCTAGCAAGGTGCACGGACAGGTAGTTATAGGATAGGGGGCAAAAACAAGCTGACAGGTTCCCTTTAAGAGCATCTGGACTGAAAGCTCACTCTGCAGTAACCATACCTCTCATTAGCAGAAAAAAATCAAAAAGCTGGACTCACCTTTGGTGAGTAGCATGTTGTGTGGGCAGAAGAGAAGTCGTCCACAGCTCATTTTAGTGATGAAAGCAAGTTTAATTTATTTGGGTTTGATGGGAAACATTATGTTCATCGAAAAAACTTGGGAAAGACTGAATCCAAAGTGTGTAAATGAGTCAGTTAAAGGTGATGGAGGAGGTGTCATGGTTTGGGGAATATTTCTGCTGCAGGGGTTGGACCTCTCATACAGCTACATGGCAGAGTGAATGCAAGTGTTTCAACAACACGTGGTTCCTTACTTGCGTTCAGCACTCAACCAGACAGAAATTTTCATGTAGGACAATGCCCCATGTCACACAGTAAAATGGGTCAACAGTTCCTTGAAACAGGAAACAGTGAAACAATTAAATGGCCAGCTCAGAGTCCTGATCCAAACCCATTAGAGAACCTCTGGTAAACCCTCGGTGACAAAATTATGGCCAAGAAACCCACAACAGTCACAGAACTGTGGAAGAGACTGGAAGAAGAGTGTGAGAGACTAGTGAAGTCCTATGGCTGCAGATGTGCTGAAGTCATTCAAAGCAAAGGTCTGTACAAAGCAAAGGTCTGTACACTTGCTACTGATTGGTGACTGCCACAAAATGTAGTTTTAATCTTTATCTGTGCTATAGTTATTGCTGTTCTTTAATTATAATCATCACAATTTATGTAAAGTAAAGGTTTAAAATGGATAAACATTGGTTATTTTGGAAAACACTGTTCTAGCGGCATGATGTACCCCTTACACACAAACCTTCAAATGTTAATCAATATAGATTACAATCATTCTGAAAAAAACCAAGATCTTACGTTATTCTTTTTATCACCTGTGTATTATTAAGTTATATTTTAATGCTCACTCCAGTGCTGTTTAGGTATTTGGATTTCGGGAGTTGATTGAAACCGGTGGCACTTACAGCGTTTTTTGTCCTAGCTGTATGTTTTTTTGCAATCGTTATAGCATTGCAATGGTTTATACCTTTCATGGTCTAAAAGGCTCATCGTAGCTGGGTGTCTCAGAGGTCGTCATTACTTTGGGATTACATGGCAATGATATCCTTCACAAACAAGAGCGTATATGTACGTCTTTGACCACGTTCCCTCCCTTTGATGCGAGCTCAGGCGCTGAGCTTGCATCATCTTCCACATATCAGCTGATTTGATCATCTGACATGTGTAGCTAACAGCACCAATCAGATCAGTGATCCAATCAATCACTGACAGCACAGTACAAAGCACCGAGACGGCAATCGTGCTGTTTCCCACCAGCATCGACGGCCCCATGAGATCATGGGGCCTTGATGCATTGCCATGACAGCACAGGGTCAGCTGATGATCCTGGATGTTGTCATGAATCACTTCCTGCCAGTGATGCCCGAGTGAAGTCGCAGGCAGAGAGTAATCGTTTGTGCTGTGTTGAAGCATCTCCATGCATAACCCAAGCGATCGCATTGTGCAGGCAAGAGGCACCCGAACGGGCAATGTAAAATAAAGAAAAAGTTAAAAAAAAAGAAAGAAAATCAAAGTATTAGAAAAATAAGAAAACCCATAAAAGTTCAAATCACCCCCCTTTTGCCCCCTAGAAAATAAAGCTCTAAAAAAATACACATATTTGGTATTGCCTTGTTCAGAAATGCCCGATCTATCGAAATATCAATTAAAATCAAAGTCATTTAATAAGAGCTGTAAACTGCGTATGGAAAAATAAAGATGCAATGACGGACAATCAAAACAATGCTTTTAACCAAAAAAAGGTATCATTAGAAACGTCAGCTCAAATCGCAAAAAATAAGCCATCACACAGCCCCAGATCCCAAAAATCAGAACGCTATGGGCAACATAAAATAGTGTCAAAATTGTAATTTTTTTTCTTTAAAAAAACTTCTGTTTTTTTCCACCACTTAGATAAAAGTATACATGTATGGTATCTATGAACTCGTACCGACCTGAGACATCGTCAGTTTTACCATATAGTGAACATGAGGAATAATGATGATAAAAAAAAAAAAAACAAAAAAAAAAAACAATTGCGTAATTGTATTTTTTTTTTTTTTTTTGCAATTTTAACAGCACTCTGAATTTATTCAAGTTTGTTTCAGGGTAAAATAAATGTTGTCATTCAAAAGTACAACTTGCGCTGCAAAAAACAAGCCCTCAGATCTATATTGACGGAAAAATAAAAAGTTATGGCTTTTGAAAAAGTTGAGGTCAAAACGAAAACAGGGCTGAAGGGTTTAATTAAGTCAAGATTTTTTGCAACTGTGTTAAAGCTTATAAAATATCCTAGTAACAAAGGAAAGGGGACATTTGCTTGTTTGTGAACATTGTGTTACATTGTGCTTCTGCACACATCACTTCTCATTGCCCTACTGAGGGCAGAATAAAGTACTGTAATGCGTAGGCACAGGGAAAGGTCAAAGAACGTGCGTGCGGCCGTGCATGCGCACTGCAATACTTTGTTCTGCCGTCAGCAGGGGAAAGAGAAGTTTGAGTGGGCAGGAGCGCAACAGAAGGCATTCTGTGGATGATGTAGGACAAGTCATCCACATGAAGAAAGAAAAGAAGGGACGACGGATCAAGACCAGGAATGCCCATCTGACCAGACTACCCGTAGGTAAAAATAATGAAAGATCTTCTTTGAGTTATACAGATTGGCTTGGGGACTTATACACAGTATTCTAGAATACTATTTACAATGGCTTACTGGTGGTGGCCACACTTTATATGGGAAAAACATGGTGACAGGTTCCCTTTAATAAAAAATTTTTACATCAGCATCACTTCTGAAGCATAATTGTTTTGCTTGTTAGGATATCAGATGAGTTAAAAGTTTATCGTCAATTTTCTAATCTTTCCAACAAACATTACAAAATCATTTTTTTAGAGACCACATCAAACTTGAAGTAACTTTGTGGTGCCTCAAAACTGCCCCCTTCAGAGTACTCAAAACAACATTCAAGATGTATATTAACATTTTAGGTGCTTCACAAAAAATAAAGCAATATGAAAGGAAAAAATGAAAATGTTAATATTTCCCACTAAATTGTTGCTTTAGTCCAGAATTTTTCATTTTTACAAGAGTATTATTAGAAACTAGACCTTACAAGTTGTGCAATTTCTCCTCAGTATGTCCATACCTCATATAAGCTGGAAACTACGGGGTTTGGATGCTTGGCAGGGCTAAAGGGAAAGGAGCGCTATTAGACTTTTGGAACCCAAATGGTCTGCAATAGATAGAAGATGCCATTTTGCATTTGGAGAGCCCCAATATGTTTTAACAGCAGATACCTGCACAAGTGACATTATTTTGTAAACTACAAACCTCTTTATCTAGATGTGTGGTGAGCACCCTGGAAGCACAAATGCTTCACAGAATGTTATAGCGTTGAACCATGAAAATGAACAAATGCATTTTTCACACAAATATGTTCTTTTAGCCGCATATTTCTCAATTTTCAAAAGGGTAATTGGAGAAAAAGGAGAATTGTGTACTGACCGTAAATTCCTTTTCTCTTAGCCTCTCATTGGAGGACAAAGGACGATGGGTTATGCTATTCTGCCACTAGGAGGCGACACTAAGCAATCAAAAAAGAAGCACAGTGGCTCCTCCCTGCAGTATATAACCCCCTGACTGGCACAGTCTAGCCAGTTTTGTGCTAAAGCAGTAGGAGTAAAAACTACACAAGCCGAAAAAGGCAAAAAACTCAAGAAGACCCAACAGGCCCAGGGAGGGAGCTGTGTCCCCGAATGAGAGGCTAAGAGAAAAGGAATTTACGGTGAGTACACAAAATTCTCCTTCGCCTCATTGGGGGACACAGGAGGATGGGACGTCCTAAAGCAGTCCCTGGGTGGGAACAAAGAACATCCCAACTGAAACACACAGTCTACAGGCTAGAAGCTGCTGCCTGTAGGATGCGTCTACCCAGACTCGCATCCGCCAAAGCCTGAGTATGCACTCGATAATGCTTTGTAAAGGTGTGCAGACTGGACCAAGTAGCCGCCTTGCACACCTGCTCAGCTGTAGTCTGGTGCCTAATAGCCCAGGAGGCACCCACCGCACGAATGGAATGAGAACGCAAACCTGAAGGAACTGACAGGTTGCGTAAGGAATATGCTTTCTGAATGGTCAGTTTAATCCACCTGGCAAGCGTGGCCTTTGACACGGCCATCCCCTTATGGTGACCCTCAGGAAGGATGAACAGCATGTCCGACATCCTGAAGGACGCTGTCCGAGACACGTATATCCCAAGAGCACGAACCAGGTCCAAAGTGTGCAAAGCTTTCTCAAAACGATGAACGGGAGCCGGACAAAAGGTAGGAAGGATAATGTCCTCATTCAAATGAAAGGAGGACACCACCTTAGAAATGAAAGACGGTACCGGCCGCAGTACCACCTTGTCCTGGTGGAAAGAAAGGAATGGTGCCTTACAAGAAAGCGCCGCCAACTCAGACACTCTTCGAATAGAAGTGATCGCCACCAGGAACACCACCTTCTGAGACAGAAGGCGCAACGAAACCTCCCTGAGAGGTTCAAACGGTGGCTTCTGGAGACTCTCCAGAACCAGGTTTAAATCCCAGGCCTCCAAAGGCCTCCTATACGGTGGGACTATACGAGCCACACCTTGTAAAAAGGTACGGAGCTGAGGCTTTGAAACCAATCGGCGCTGAAACAGTACGGACAGTGCTGAAACCTGTCCCTTAAGGGAACTCAAAGAAAGGCCCTTAATCCAATCCCGATTGGAGGAACCCCAGAACCGCCGGAAGTGAGAAACGAAAGGGAGAAACCTGCACTGACTCACACCAAACAAAAAACATCTTCCAGGTTCTGTGATATATCCGGGCGGAAACAGGTTTTCTTGCACACGCCATAGTGTGTGCAACACCTTCAAGAACCCTGCCCGAGTTAGAATTCTGGCCTCAAGGGCCACGCCATCAAACGCAGAGCCCCGGAATTCTGATGCCAAATCGGACCTTGACACAGAAGATCTGGACAGACCGGCAACTGCCAAGGAGCGTCTGCGGCGAGCTGAACTAGATCGGCGTACCACGACCTCCTGGGCCAATTGGGAGCTATCAATATCACATACACTCTCTCTGTTCTGATCTTTTAGACCACTCTGGGAAGGAGGGCAAGAGGCGAAAACATGTACGGGAGGCGAAACTGCGTCCAGTCCTGAACCAGGGCATCTGATCCCAGAGCCCTGGGATCGCGGGACCGAGCAAAGAAGTTGAGAACCTGAGCATTCATCCGTGACGCCATGAGATCCACATCTGGAGTCCCGAAGCGTCTGCATATCTGCTCGAACACATCCGGGTGAAGAGCCCATTCCCCTGACGGCTGAGATAATCCGCCGCCCAGTTCTTGACCCCCGGGATGTGCACTACCGACAGCACAACTCCCGAGGATTCGGCCCAATGTAGAATTGGTTCCACTTCCCGCATCGCTGCTCTGCTGCGCGTCCCTCCCTGATGGTTGACGTAAGCCACCGCCGTGGCATTGTCCGATTGGATGCGAACATGACAACCCATCAGGAGATGCTGGAAGCTCTTCAATGCAAAGTAAATGGCCCGAATCTCCAGAACATTTATGGGCAGAGGGGACTCCTGAGGGGTCCATCGACCCTGAGCTGTGCGACTCCGGAACACCGCCCCCCCCAGCCGAGGAGACTAGCGTCGGTAGTCAGAACAGTCCACCGCACTGGTAAGAAGGATCTCCCCCGCGAGAGAGACGACGGGATCAAAGACCACCAAAGAGATCTCCTCGTTGTCGCTGAAGGGCGAAAGAGGTGATGAAGGGTGAGAGGGCTGCGGTTCCACGCCAACAACAGATCCAGTTGTAAGGGACGGAGATGTAGTTGTGCAAACAGCACCGCCTCCATTGCCGCCACCATTTTCCCCAAAACGCGCATCGCAAACCGTAGGGAATGCGGCTGAGGGCCCCGCAATGCACGAACCGCATTTTTCAGAGACCGAACCTTGTCTTGAGGAAGAAGCACCAGACCCTGAGATGTGTCCAGGACCATCCCCAGAAACATGAGTCTGCGGCTCGGAACTGGGGAGGACTTCGGCAGGTTGAGAATCCAACCCAGCCGAGACAGCGTGTCTATCGTAATGCGAACACTGTCCTCGCAGTCCTTGAACGACCGACCCTTGACCAAGAGGCCGTCCAAGTAAGGGAAGATTACCACCCCCCGACCGTGCAGAATGGTCATGACCGTGGCCATGACCTTGGTAAACACGCGTGGAGCAGTTGCCAACCCGAAGGGAAGGGCGACAAACTGATAATGATCCTCGCACACCGCGAACCGCAGGAATCTCTGATGAGGGCCAGATATCGGGATGTGCTCATAAGCATCCTTGATATCAATAGAGGCGAGGAAGTCCCCTTTTTGCATGGACGCAATGACGGACCGGAGACTCTCCATCCGGAACCATCGGATTCGCACGAATCTGTTCAAACGCTTCAGGTCCAGAATGGGACGGAAGGAACCATCCTTTTTGGGTACGATGAACAGGTTTGAATATAACCCCTGACATCGCTCGTTCAGAGGCACTGGCACAATGACTCCTGCCCGCCTCAGAGACTCGACTGCCTGGGAGAAGACATGTGCCTTTTCCGGCATTCTCGAAGGAGCGAGCGAGAACAAATCTTCTGGGAGGGCGAGTATGAAACTCTATGTTGTATCCGGAAGACACCAATTCCCGAACCCACTGATCGTCTGTAGCAGCGAGCCAGGCATGCCGAAAGCGGGAAAGTCGGCCACCCACTTGGGAGGTGTCTTCCGGATGTGACGAGTCATGAGGAGGGGAACCTCTGAGACCCGGAGTCCTTGGATTTAGGTTGTTTATTCCGGGACTGCCAGGCAGAACCCGACTTATTGGGCATGTGGAAACCCCTGTCCGTACGTGACGACCGATTCTGGGGAGGCGGACAGGAAACCGACCACACAGACGAATTCCGAAAGGACTGGAATCTCGTCTGCTGACCCTTGGGGAACCTACGTCTTGCTGTCTGTTGAGAGGGCGAGGTGCTTTTACCACCCGTGGCGTCCGAGATCATCTTATCCAGCTTTTCCTCGAATAAGCGATCCCCTACATATGGCATGCCCGTGAGGGACTTCTTGGAGGCCGAATCCATCCTTCCACTCCCAAAGCCAGAGAGCCTGGCGAATTGCAATAGAATTAGAGGCGGCTACTGCAGTGCAATTAGCTGCATCAAGGGATGAGTGAACCAAAAACTCCCCAGCCACAGAAATCTGAACCGCCAGATCCAATAATTCAGGATCAGCCTCATGACGACTCAAGGCGGAATGTAAATCCCCAGCCCAGGTCATGATAGCCTTCGCCACCCACAGATGTGAAAGAAGGGGACAAAGATGCCCCTGAGGGCTCAAACACTGACTTGGACAGTTGTTCCAATTGGCGATCGGCCGCATCCTTGATGGAGGCACCATCAGGAAGGGACATCAGAGTCTTAGAAGCCAAGCGGGACACCGGGGGGTTCACTGACGGGGACTCTGACTATGCCTTTGCCACTGTCGGCAGGAAGGGGTAACTGGCTGCAATCGCCTTATGATTACCAAACCTTTTATCAGGATGAGCCCAGTGCTTTTGTAAGACTTCCTGGATCTCAGAATGGTCCGAAAAAACCTTCTGAGGTCTCTTAGGTCTCTTAAATGAGATTATATGATCCGATACAGACACCGGGGCTGGATCTGCAACAGACAGGGCCTCATTAACGGCCGACACCAGGTCGTCCACCATGGCCAGAGTATCAGAAGACGTTGAATCACAGGATTCACACTGATCCCGGATCCACCTCAGATTCATGAAGTTCACCCGAAGAGTGGGAATCATGAGATCTACGCTGCGTATGGGAGGTCATGGAGCCCTGAGATAGGGCCGAGGAAGAACCCGTCCGGGATCTCTTCCTACCCACCTGACCAAGGGAAGGGAGGTACTCGATTGAGACTCCTCATGGTCAGAACCCCCTCCAATTGGACCTGCTGTTCGGTGGACAACGGACGTGGTTGCACCAGCCGGAGCATTGTGTCGGAGAGCTGCTGTATAGCTTGGCTCACGGATTGCGACAGAGTAACTGCCCATTCTGGGGTAGCAGGTTTGGCAACAGTCACCTCTACTTCTGTGGGTGCCTGACCGGAGTCAGAGACACTAGACTGAGGGGGGTCAGAAGCACAGGCCTGGCAGAGCGGGGTCGAGCAACCACAGGGCAGCGCAGCTTTGCAGCTGTGCAAAAAGCATAGTAAACATTAAAGGCCTTAGGTGCCTTCTTGCCCTTGCTGCCCGGCATCATGCAGCTTTTCTCCACTGCTGCGCTCAGACTACACACCACAGTACAGAGGGTAGTATGATAGGATAGGAGCCGCAGTGCTGATATGCCACCGCTGCCTAGGGCTATTGTGGCGTTAACCGCTGTGCCCGATCACCTGAGAGGCTAGAAGCCAAAAAAGCGCCCAGTCCTGTGTCCCCCTGGCGTCCTGTGCTGCAGCAATTGCGTCTGTGTAGAGAAATGGCGACAAAATAGCGGTGTGGAGAGGAAAAAACAAAGCCACACCCCCTCCCTAATGTTACTGGCCAGCAACGATGGCCGGGGGCGGTCCCAAGGCAAAGCAGCATCACTGGAGGTGGAGACCTCCAGTGCTAGGCCGAAGCCGGGGACTAAATTAATAGCGCCGACTGCCTGTCAGCAGGGGTCCGGCGCGGAGCACCGGAAAAAACCGCCGCAAGCACAGGACGCGACAGGGGACACGCAGCGCTGCCTCATACCTTAATGGCTCATCATCCTTCAGCCTTACAAGGGACAGGAGGGCGGACCAGTCATCCCCCACAGCTGTATCATAGCTGCTACGGCCAGGAAAAAACAAAACGCTGGTGGCCCGGGGGGAATACCTCCTACAACCCAGAGTCCCAACTGTGGGGTCTGGGGAGGGATGCTGCAAGAGCCTGCCATCACTAACACGGAGCCCCAACTGTGGGGTCTGTGAAGAGACAGTGCAGCGGTCCGATTAAATCAGCTACAACCCAGAACCCAACTGAAGGGTTTGGGGAGCAACGACACAACAATAGGATAAAATAACAAACTAACAAAACAGTGTCTTGCCTCCTAAGACACTAAGCAAAAAACTGGCTAGACTGTGCCAGTCAGGGGGTTATATACTGCAGGGAGGAGCCACTATGCTTATTTTTGATTGCTTAGTGTCGCCTCCTAGTGGCAGGATAGCATAACCCATCGTCCTGTGTCCCCCAATGAGGCGAAGGAGAAATAGGTCTCAAAATTTGTTGTGCAATTTCTCTTCAATATGCCAAAACCTCAAATGAGGGTTAAAAAGTATTGTGAGACACCAAGCAAAGCTCAGAAGGTAAGGAGCCTCACAGAGTGCAGAATTTGCTAGAATTGTTTGGGGGTGTCATGTCACATAGGCAGAAATCCTGAAGTGCTAGAACAGCAGAATCATCCCATAAGTTACCCTAGTTTACAAACTAAACCTCAATGAATTCAAATAAAGGTGTAGTGATCATATTGACATGACGTGTCACAGAATTTTATACCATTGGCCGGTGGGGAAAAAATAACATTTTTACCACAATGCCTTATCTCCTTGTTGCGAGAACTGAAAATAAAGGTTTGCCTTGCCTCGTATAATTCCGTGACTCCTGAGAAGATTTTCTTAACCGCTTCGTCCTTTTGAGCCAAAAATTAACATCTTCCTCATCCATCAAATTCAAGGCTGACACCATGCACTGGGTACAAAAAGGCACGAATCGAAAAAAGATCTCTGGCAGAATTGCCTTAAAAAGAGGCCACTCTCTCTAGTAGATGGGATTGTGAGTTTCTATAACAGAGGATGGGTTCATCTGAATAATGGTAAAACTAAGTATTTCTCATGACTGTAAGGACTTTTTTCAAACAACCACTCAATTAACAAAACATGATGCGTAACCCTTTGAGTTACCAAATTGTTTTCAGGTGGCTTGAGACGGGAATGTAGTGGTCCTACAAGACCAATATCAAATCTCAGCCAGTGTATATGAATTTAAATAATAGAGTTATAAGATAATTTGTCATCTATTTTATGTTCCAATGTGTTTTTAGATGTAGAACTGACGAATGAAATTTGTATTCAGAAGGTTTTTCAAGTTTTTCAGCAGATTTCAGTAGTCAGAAGATTGTCATTTGTAGTCTTTGTTGTTATACTGTGCCTCCTGTGGTGGCTATGGGAACATGGTGGGAGGAGATTGACTTAAGGGGAAACTGTCAGCTAGTTTATGTCCTCCCAGCTATCACTGTCTGTAAGCTGCAGCTTTATAATACTATTCTAATCATCCCTGTCTGAGCTCAGAGTGTAATGTGAAAGGTGAAAGAAAAGCATTTATACACTTACATTTCCTTATGTAATGAGGCAGTCAGTCCCCAGCTTGGAGGACGGGGACTGTTTGGCAGGTTAATAGTTAACATTTCAGCCTTATGTTAGAACATGTTGGGAGACCTGATGTGATGTCAACCATGTGACTACAATAAGTGGAGCTAAGTCCCTATAGCATAATAGGAGTCTGCTCACTTAGCTCCGCCCACTATGGTCACATGATTGTAACATCACACAGGTCCTTTAGCCATGCAAGTTAATAGTGAGTTAACTATTGTCTTGCCAGTCTCCCTCCTTCAAGGTGTAGACTGAAATGTAAGTGTATAAATGCTTTTTTTCACTTTTTACATTACACTATGAGCTCAGACAGGGATGATTAGAATAGGACTATGAAGCTGCAGGTGCAGACAGTGATAGCTGGGGGGGTTTCTTAACAGACTCTCTTTCTTTTTGGTTACAAGAAATGTTGCTTATCTCTCACAGGTGACACCTTAGTGACGGAACCAGCATCTGGCCTGTCTAGATCACATCTGGGAACAGATCCGCACACCGACAGGAGGGGGCGAGTACACAAGGTGGGGTAGCAGTTATGATTGTAGCCTGATATCATTAGTACAATATGAGGCTACAATCACTGCACAGCGTATGGGGATGGGAGGGAGAGACAGCACAAGAGGGAGGGGGAGAGAGAAAGACTGCTCAAGGCAGAGGGAGAGAGAGAGACAGCTCAAAGGGGAGGGGGAGAGAAACAGCTCAAGGGGGAGGGGGAGAGAGACAGCTCAAGGGGAAGGGGAAGAGGACAGCTCAAGGGGGAGGAGGAGAGACAGCTCAAGGGGGAGGGGGAGAGAGAGACAGCTCAAGGGGGAGGGGGAGAGAGAGAGAAAGCTCAAGGGGGTGGGGGAGAGAGAGAAAGCTCAAGGGGGAGGAGGAGACAGACAGCTCAAGGGGGAGGGGAAGAGAGAGACAGCTCAAGGGGGAAGGGAAGAGAGACAGCTGAAGGGGGAGAGACACAGCTCAAGGAAGAGGGGGAGAAAGACAGCTCAAGGGGGAGAGGGAGAGAGACAGCTCAAGGGGGAGGGGGAGAGAGACAGCTCAAGGGGGAGGGGGAGAAAGACAGCTCAAGGCAGAGGGAGAGAGAGAGAGAGACAGCTCAATGGGGAGGGGGAGAGAGACAGCTCAAGGGGGAGGGGGAGAGAGACAGCTCAAGGGGAAGGGGAAGAGACAGCTCAAGGGGGAGGGGGAGAGACAGCTCAAGGGGGAGGGGGAGAGACAGCTCAAGGGGGAGGGGGAGAGAGAGACAGCTCAAGGGGGAGGGGGAGAGAGAGACAGCTCAAGGGGGAGGGGAAGAGAGACAGCTCAAGGGGGAAGGGGAGAGACAGCTCAAGGGGAAGGGGAAGAGACAGCTCAAGGGGGAAGGGGGAGAAAGAGGCAGCTCACGTGAGAGAGCTCACGGGGGAGGGAAGCGCGAGACAGCTCACAGGGGAGGGAGAGAGTGTGAGTACGAGGCCTCGATGCATTGTTATGACAGCCTGGTATCAGCTGAAGCATCTCTCTGCACTGCACAAGCGATCATAGTCTGCAGTGCTGAGGCGTCCTAAAGGGCAAGTATAAAATAATGAAAAAAAAATAGTAGTAAAACATATGATACCCCCCTCATAAAAGTTTGAAATAAGCCATTATACAGGCTCAGTTACCCAAAAATGAGAATGGTACAGGTCACAGAAAATTGCAACAAAAGCACAATTCCTTTTCTTTAAAACAAACTTCTGAATTTTTTGTCAATACTTGGGTAAAAGTAAAAGTATACATGTTTGGTATCTACAAACTCGTACCGACCTGAGGCATCACACTGACAAGTCAGTTTTGCCATATAGTGAACATGATGGATAAAAATAAATAAATGTTTAATTGCACTGTTTTTTACAACTTCACCATACTTGAATTTTTTTCCTATTTTCTAGTACACTATATGATAAAATGAACGATGCCATTCAAAAGGATAACACGCTCCGCAAAAAACAAGTTCTCATACGTCTATATTTATGTCTATATTGACAGAAAAATACTAAAGTTATGGCCCTTGGAAGCAGGGGAGGGAAAACCGGAAAATTGCCCAAGGGTGAAGGGGTTAACCTATCCTTATTCAGAGTCACTGTAGTGTACAATGCTTGCCAAAATGCAGCACATAAAACACATCAAAAACACAATGCATTAAACTGATGCAGCTTAGCTACAGACTTTTCTGCACCACAAATGGATGAATTGAACTGTGTGGGTACAGGGCCTTATAGTACCAGTAAAGCCTTTGAGGCTCCAGAGATCTGCCCCACACAGGCACGCCACCTTTTTTTTACCTGTCTGAAATGTGTTTGTAAAAGCAGCAGTATGCCAATTATTTCAGCATTTTTGCTGTTTTTTTTCTAAGTTTGAAAGCAATGAAGAGTGAAAAAAACTCTCAGCTGCGTTTCTCCAGCAAAATCACAGTAAAACCAAACAAAAAACAACAGCTTTTTCATTGCCAAGGGATCAGGTTTTGCTGCAGTTTTGCTTCACAAAGAAACGTCATGTGTGAACATAATCTTACCCTTTGGTTGCTGAAATGTCTGCATCAAATCGGCATCTCCTGCCAGAAAAACGCAATGTATTTTTGATGGGTTTTTCCCACACATTTGTGGTAGAAAAACGCAGCAAATATTGAAATGCTACAGATTTATTTCTGCACCAAATCTGTAAGGGAAAAGAAGCAACATGTGCACAACACTTCAGGATTCTCATTGTTTGCTGCATAAGGACCTGCATCTAGTTTTGTGACAAAACTGCTTTAATGTCAGTATCACTTTATAATCTTCAACAAAATGGCTCCAATCTGTGATCCTAAACTTCAATGACTCTTATCCTTTTGTAAACACCCAGAAGAGGTGTGGAGGGGGAGGAAGACAACTGCTGTGGGGCAGCCTTTCCATTACACCTTGCAGGTCTAGCGGGTGAGAGCTGAGTAAGCCTTCTCACTACACATTGGTAGCGCATTCTGACTTGCAGATAGAGTGTTGCCTGTAGATAAGGTCTGGGAACACAGGGCATTTGCAGAAAGGTGGGCTGTGGAAGAGCAGGTAGATCCATAACGGTCCTACAGAAAAATAAAAGATGAGGAAACAGGGAAAAATGTTGGACCAAAATTGCAAATGTATGGATGTGATGTGATCTGCAATTGTGTACCTGAAAATAGGACCATGACTAATACTGCACCACCTTCCTGTGATCAGAGGTTCAGACCAGACAGATGGACTTGAAGAAATGGTAGTTGGCCAGGCCCAGACTGGGAGATGTGTGTGCGCGATATGTGATGTGGTGGCGAGGAGAGATTGGAGAGCACTGGGACTGGCATTGGGCATTCAGTCACATCGGGATCAAGAGTGGTTTACTGGAGTTGGACAGATACGGGAATATTATCCCTGGAGGCCCTCTGACTAGTTCGATATATTAAGAAAGTTGCCTGACCCTGAGAACCAACTTTTTCCTTTTTACAAACAAATACAAATAATACATGTGACGTACAAGTGCATTTGAGTAGACTCTGCGAGGTTGGTGACTTTAAAGAATCCAGAATCCGTCCTTTCCTCTGCCCTCAATCTACTAAAATTTTTCTACATGCTCTCACTGGCTCCCGCCTTGACTACTCCAACATCCTCCTCTGTGGCTTCCCTGCTAACACTCTTGCACCTCTCCAGTCTATCCTCAACTCTGCTGCCCGACTAATCCACCTCTCTCCTCTCCAAATCTCTCACTGGCCTAATTCTCCAATGAATCCAGTTCAAGCTACTAACACTGACCTTCAAAGTCATCCATATACTGTCTCCTCCCTATATCTCTGAACTAATTTCCCACTATCTTCCCTCACGTAATCTTTGATCCTCCCAAGACCATCTCCTCTCTTCTACACTTATCCTCACACAACTGACTCCAAGATTTCTCCCAAAAATCCCCCATCCTCTGGAATTCTGAGCCCCAACACATCAGATTATCCACCACGTTCGGATCCTTCAGACAGAACCTGAAAACCAATCTCTAAAGGAAAGCTTACAGCCCGCAATGACCAAGCCGCCGCACCACCACCAACTGCCACCGGAGCTGCCGCACCCCTGACCTACTGTCTACTCCCCAATATCCTGTAGAATGTAAGCACGTAAGGGCAGGATTCACTCCCCTCTGTACCTTTCTGTCATTGTTAATTTGTTTACTGTAAACTATATCTATAATTTTGTATGTAACGCCTTCTCATGTACGGCACCATGGAATTAATGGTGCTATACAAATAAATAAATAATAAATATAAAGGAAGGTGATATGGAACACATAACTAAGGCGCATACAGACATGGTAAAAAATCAATCAAGGAGCATGGATGATCAGTCTGTACGTTCTGGAGATATGTATTGTGAGGCTCTGAGAGAAACAAGCAGAGCAGTCTGCATTACTAACAAACCTGACCCAGCAAAAAGATGAGGGTATAGTAAACTTTGGACGGTTGCAGCTGAATTGGGTAGACATGGGGTAAATTGCAAGGAACCCAAATTTCTCTGTGCCTCTACAAGTGCACTGTATTTTTCTTCTTGCCTTCATGCATGAGGGTAAGCATGCTCTGATGATCCCTGGTGTAGGTCACCCTGAGGTGTAATGTTCTGAATCCAGCAGCTCTCCTGCCAGTGGATTCAGAAAAGGGTGAATTGGTAAAAGTGTTGGCAAATGATGAGGAATATTTTGACATGAGGTATAAACATGACTGCTTAGAGTTGATGAGTCAAAAGACAGCAGGGTTTTCACATGTCTATGTATGATAAACCTGTTTCTAATGCAGATTTTGAGTTTTCTGTAGATGGCTCCAGATATAATATACAGGGTGTGCCATTTATATAAATGCAAGATAATAAAATGGGAATGGTTGGTGATATCAACTTCCTATTTGTGGCACATTAGTATATGGGAGGGCGAAAACTTTTCCAGATGGGTGGTGACCATGGCGGCCATTTTGAAGTCGGATATTTTGAATCCAACTTTATTTGGATATGTGAAATTGCTACAGGATTCAGATATCCAGTGGCATTGAGGTTTCCATTGATGAAGAATAGCCCCACTATCTTTGTACCCCATTTACCACACCATACCATCAATTTTTGTGTTCCAACAGTCTTGGAGGATCTATCCACTGTGGGTTAGTGTCAGATTAAAAGCGGTCTTTTTGTTTGTAATTTCACCATTACAAAAAAGTATTGCCTCATCACTCATCTGAAGGCAATTGTCTATGCTGTGAAGATACGAGATGTGTAGCATCTGACATAACAGATACTGGAAGCCTGTGCTAGCATTCCTTCTGAGGTGCTGTATCAGTGTGTCAAGAGTGGGAGAAGAGGGTTGCATTGACAATCCAACACAATGGGCAGCACTTTGAACACATTTTATAAGTGGTCATAAACTTGTAAATAACTCATGAAAGAATAACATTACATTAAAACCAAGCACACCATTGTTTTAATGATTACATTGATCGATTCAGCTCTGCATGGTCTCCCCTTCCCCATAGGAACACGGTATCTTCTTATCTCTCCAACTTTCAATGGATCATCATCATCATTCCTCACTGGATTGTAGGATGATCCTGCAGCCCCCAGCATCCATGCCCCTGAAATACCTCCTGTTCTCTGCTCCTATGTGAAGCTCTCAGGCTGAAGATTCTGGGTTCCATGAGGTGGGGGCAAGAGCAGAGAAGCAGGTATGATTTTATTGATTTATAAGAGATTTATAGATCCTAGAACTGCAGTGCACAGCTCTGCTTCATCCTGTAGGAGGGCAGAAACTGTACTAAAACGTTTTCTCTCACTAAAGCTCCCCTTTAAACAAGGGAAAGGAAAAGAAATGTGTGGGAAGACTGGGATCAAATGCACACATCAAGAATTGATAATTTTTTTTACAAAACTTTATTGAAAATGTTTAGACACCACAAAATTGATTGAAAACATTTAAAAATGTTTGAGCACAGCATATCAAACAACAATACCCACAGCAAATTTCAACAATATCAAGTGTATATGAGGACTGAAAAGATGACCCTTGTAATGACACACAAATGACCCGCGGTTGAGGTTTCTGCCAGAATCACAAATGAGACTATACAAAGTGCCTATAATATGCAGTAAGTTCAACTAGACAACCCGCACAAATTGAAGATGGTGTACTAGGTACAAAGTCAAATTACTCTATATCCCTATACAAATATTAAGAATCAATTTCAATGCAATGATTGACAGATATTATTGCACCTATTAAGCAAATGCAGTCCAGGAGGTGAGCAAAAGAAATACAGCATCAATAAGGAGCAAGTTATTTATTGATTACTATCTCTGCACTTGCTCCTTATTGATGCTGTATTTCTTTTGCTCACCTCCTTTACTGCATTTGCCTACTAGGCGCAATAATATCTGTTAATCATTGCATTGAAATTGAGTTTCAATATTTGTATAGGGATAGAGAGTAATTTGACTTTGTACCAAGTACACCATCTTCAATTTGTGCGGGTTGTCTAGTTGAATTTACTGCATATTATAGGCACTTTGTATAGTCTCATTTGAAATTCTGGCAGAAACCTCAACCGTGAGTCCACTACCCCCCTCTGTTACTCTCCCATCTTTCGAAGCCCACTCTGTCCGCATCTTCTCCCCCTGTAACCTCCAGCTAGTCGTCATCTACCGCCCCCCTGGATCCATCCCCACCTTCCTCGACCACTTCACCACCTGGCTACTTCATTTCCTCTCTACTGACATCCCCACCATCATTATGGGCGATTTCAATATCCCCATTGACACTGCCCACCCAACCGCCTCTCAACTTCTTTCCCTGACCTCCTCCTTCGGGCTCTCCCAATGGTCCTCCTCTGCCACCCACAAAGATGGCCACACGCTGGATCTCATCTTCACCCGTCTTTGCTCCCTTACTAATCTCACAAACTCATCCCTCCCCCTGTCTGACCACAATCTGCTGACCTTCTCCTCCCTCACCTCCCCTACTACATCACCTCCTCTCCGCAAACTTGATCATCCCTGCAGAAACCTAAAACACATTGATCTGCACTCACTCTCAGAATCCCTTCTCCCTCTCGCCAACATAACATCTATACGTGACACAGACACTGCCACCACCCTCTACAACACCACATTAACAAAGGCGCTCGACCTAGCAGCCCCCCTCACACACCACGCTCCACGCACTAATAGGCAACCCTGGCACACCACCCTCACTAAAGACCTGAGACGGGCATCCAGGGTCGCCGAGAGGCGATGGAAAAAAATCACGTTCCACTGAGCATTTTGCGCTGTTCAAATAGTCCCTCATCGCCTTCAAGACTGCACTTGCCACCGCCAAACAAACCTTCTTCTTATCCCTAATAACCTCCCTGTCCCACAATCCCAAGCAACTTTTCAAAACCTTCAATTCCTTACTCCGCCCGCCTGCTCCCCCTCCCTCTCCCCTTATCTCTGCAGAAGACTTTGCCTCCTTCTTCAAAGAAAAGATTGACAGAATCAGAGACGGCTTTGATCCACTGTCCCCACAGCCTCCCCTTTCACCTATACTGCCCTCTACTTCCATCAACTGCTTCCCCCCTATAACTGAAGACCAGCTCTCCTCCCTCCTGTCAATATCACACCTCACCACCAGCGCCCAAGACCCGCTCCCATCCCACCTCATTCCCAACCTCACCTCCGTTATCATCCCAGCCCTAACTCATCTTTTCAACCTATCACTCACCACCGGCACACCTTCCCCTCAGCCTTCAAACACGCCTTGATCACACCCATCCTCAAAAAACCCTCCCTCGATCCCACAACTGTCTCCAACTACCGCCCTATATCTCTCCTCCCTTTCGCCTCTAAACTACTTGAACAGCATGTCCACTCTGAGCTATCCTCTCACCTCTCCTCCTGCTCCCTCTTTGACCGCCTGCAATCTGGCTTCCGACCCCTCCACTCCACTGAAACAGCCCTAACCAAAGTCACAAATGACCTACTGACTGCCAAAAGCAAGCGCCACTACTCTGTTCTCCTCCTCCTCGACCTGTCAGCCGCCTTCGACTCTGTTGACCACTCCCTTCTACTACAGATCCTGGAATCTCTTGGCATCACGGACCTTGCCCTCTCTTGGATCTCCTCATACTTAATGGACCGCACCTTCAGCGTCACCTACTCCCACACATCCTCCTCGCCCTACCCCCTATCTGTCGGGGTCCCCCAGGGCTCGGTTCTTGGACCATTACTGTTCTCAATCTACACTCTCGGCCTAGGGCAACTCATTGAGTCCCATGGCCTCCAATATCACCTCTACGCCGACGACACCCAAATCTACCTGTCTGGTCCTGACATCGCCTCCCTTCTATCCAAAATTCCACACTGCCTGTCCGCCATCTCATCCTTCTTCTCTGCTCGCTTCCTTAAGCTGAACATGGACAAAACAGAGTTCATAGTCTTCCCCCCAAGACGCTCCCCCTCACTACCTGACCTATCCATCATCGTCAACGACTGCTCTCTCTCTCCAGTCCCCCATGCTAAGTGCCTCGGGGTTATCCTTGACTCTTCCCTCTCCTTCAAGCCCCACATCCAGGCCCTCGCCACCTCCTGACGACTCCAGCTCAAAAACATCTATAGGATTCGCACTTTCCTTGACCACGACACTGCTAAAACCCTTATTCACGCTCTCATCATCTCCCGCCTCGATTACTGCAACCTCCTGCTCACCGGCCTCCCCAATACCTCCCTTGCACCTCTCCAATCTATCTTGAACTCCGCTGCCCGCCTAATCCATCTGTCTCCCCGCTACTCCCCTGCCTCCCCCCTCTGCCAAGCCCTTCACTGGCTCCCTACTTCCCAGAGATCCCGGTTTAAAACATTAACCATGACATACAAAGCCATTCACAACCTGTCCCCTCCATACATCTCTGACATGGTCTCCCGTTACCTACCCTCACGCAACCTGCGATCCTCCCAAGAGCTTCTCCTCTACTCCCCCCTCATCTCCTCTTCGCATAACCGCATACAGGATTTCTCCCGTGCTTCACCCAGACTCTGGAACTCACTGCCCCAACACATCAGACATTCTCCTACCCTGGGAACCTTCAAAAGAAGCCTAAAGACCCACCTGTTCCGCCAAGCCTACCACCTGCAATAAGACCCGGTCCACCACACCGCCTCATGACTGGAATTTCCCCCTCCCACTGTATCCCCACCCACCCCTCGTAGACTGTGAGCCTTTGTGGACAGGATTTCTCCCCTCTTGTATCTGTATGACCGAATTGTCAACACTTATTGTTACTTGTATTGTTACTATGTTACTTGTCCTAGTCTGCCCTTTTTAGCATGTAAAGCGCGTTGGAATATAATGGCGCTATATAAATAAATAATAATAATAATAAAAAAATAATAATTTGTGTGTCATTACAAGGGTCATCTTTTCAGTCCCCATATACACTTGATATTGTTGAATTTTTGTTGAGGGTATTGTTTGTGGTGTGCGGTGCTCAAGCATTTTTAAATGTTTTTAATCAATTTTTTGGTGTCTTTAAAAATTAGGTCTTTCTCAAAGTTTTCTAAAAAATTTAGACTACAATACAAAACAATATTGTGGTACCGTGTTAGCCAGAGAAATCGATGTAAATACTTAAGTCCCAAAAAAGAGTTTGAGAAAAGTATTATAGGACTGATACCTTTATTGGCTAACAAGAAAAATTATATTTGTAAGCTTTCAGAGCTCAAGGCTCCTTCATCAGACAATATTACAAATGAGTTACTGAGACAGTCAAATACAAAATACAGTAGGAATAAGGAAATGGAGGTGTGCTAAGGAAATTAAAATTAAGTCTTTGTTAATGATGTAGATGACGTGCAATGGTCTTTTACACATCAGAAGATCTTCTTGTGGAAGTGTTAATTGTGTCTAGGTAATGAGTCATGAATCCAGGTGTCAAATTAAGCCCATTTGTTAAAGATTGGAACATTCTTATGAATTTGAATTCCCAGATTTTACGTTCTGTCATTTTTAAAGTGACCTCTCAATATCAGGACTGTTAGATCCGCCATGCTGTGTCCAGGCTCAGAGAAGTGTATTCCTACAGGCATGTCCAGCTTATTTTTTATTGTATGTCTATGTAAATTCATCCTTGTTTGTAGCTTTTGCATTGTTTCCCCAATATACATTCATGTCGTGCACTTTGTGCATTGTATCATATACACCACATTGGAGGATGTACATGAAAAAAAGTCCATGATCTTATAGTCCTGGTTTGTGTTGGGTATAGGGACTGTGTCTGTTGGTAATATGTGGGTACACGTCTTGCATTTCTTGCTGTTACAGGGGAATGTGCGTGTCGGTGATGGTGAGTGGCAGGCCAACAAAAATATCAGAAAGGCAGAGAAGAAGAATGGTGAGAACAGTCAAGAACAATCCACAGACCACCTCCAAAGACCTGCAGCATCATCTTGCTGCAGATGGTGTCACTGTGCATCGCTCAACAATACAGCGCACACTGCAAAAGGAGAAGCTGTATGGGAGAGTGATGCGAAAGAAGCCGTTTCTGCATGCACGCCACAAACAGAGTCGCCTGAGGTATGCCAACGCACATTTGGACAAGCCAGTTTCATTTTGGAAGAAGGTCCTGTGGACTGATGAAACAAAGATTGAGTTGTTTGGTCATACAACAAGGCGTTATGCATGGCGCCACAAAAACACAGCATTCCAAGAAAAACACTTGCTACCCACTGTCAAATTTGAGGGAGGGTCCATCATGCTTTGGGGCTGGGTGGCCAATGATGGCACCGAGAATCTTGTTAACCTCCCTGGCGGTATGATTATGTCAGGAATTTTGTACTAAAAGCGGTACCATAGTATAAAATTTCTTTTATGGGCAGAAATTTTATACATTTGTATTTCCCGCCCAGTTCCGCCTCCAATGAGCCGCTGCAGCTCACAGAGACGGAACCAGGAAGTCATATGGAGGCATCCGAAGGGGGCTCTCACCGGTGATCACAGCGGTGACATCGCTGGATCGCCAGAAGGTAAGGAGACTCCGCTGCTCCGAGCGTCAGGGGCGGACCTACTGTGGTGCAGCTGGTTCAGCTACACCAGGGCCCCGACTGGGTAGGGGGCCCCTCAAGCATCAGTAGGGGGCCCCCGTGACAGAGGAGAGGACAGTAACTGAGGGAAGCATCCTGCTTCCCTTGGGTGTTCCCGCCCCTCCTCTCGTCTGCAGTCCAGGCTCTAACCCTAACCCTAGCCCTTAGCCCTCACCCTAACCCTAGTCCTAGCCCTAACCCTAGCCCTAACCCTAAGAGAAGGGGGCAGCGCCATATCCCTGACATGGCGCCGGCGGCAAGGGGCAGGTAAGACCTGCACTGGGTTCTGACAGCAACGTACCCCCCCCTCACTGCTGGAGCAGGGGCGGCAGGGCACTGCCAGCACCCCCCAAGGAACTCACCTGCGGCTGCTGAAGCAGGGACGGTGGGGCACTGCCAGCACCCTTCGGGACTCACCCGCGGCTGCTGTAGCAGGGGCAGCGGGGCACTGACAGCACTTCCCCCCCAGGACATCCACTGCAGCTGTAGCAGGGGCGGCGGTGCTGGGCTCTGACAGCAACCCCCCCCGTGGCCTCACAGTGAGGAGCGGCAGCAGTGTGACTCGGGGTTACCGCTTCTAGTAGTGAAAGTTACACTCGGGAATACCGCTGGGGAGGTTAAAGTTGAGGGTCGCATGGATTCCACTCAGTATCAGCAGATTCTTGAGAATAATGTTCAAGAATCAGTGTCAAAGTTGAATTTATGCCGGGGATGGATCTTTCAGCAAGACAATGATCCAAAACACCGCTCCAAATCTACTCAGGCATTCATGCAGAGGAACAATTACAATGTTCTGGAATGGCCATCCCAGTCCCCAGACCTGAACATCATTGAACATCTGTGGGATGTTGTGAAGCGGGCTGTCCATGCTTGGCGACCATCAAACTTAACTGAACTGGAATTGTTTTGTAAAGAGGAATGGTCAAAAATACCTTCATCCAGGAACTCATTAACAGCTACAGGAAGCGATTAGAGGCTGTTATTTTTGCAAAAGGTGGATCTACTAAATATTAATGTCACTTTTCTGTTGAGGTGCCCATACTTTTGCACCTGTCAAATTTTGAAATAATGCATTTTTCACATTTTCAGTTAGTACAATAAACCTCATTTCTATCCTGAAATATTACTGTGTCCATCAGTTATTACATATATCACACTGAAATAGCTGTTGCAAAAAAACAATTTTAAACAAAAAAAAATGAGTAAGATTAAGACAGGTGCCCAAACTTTTTCATATGACTAAGTATTTACATCGTAAAAAATGATAAATTCTTGATGTTGTGCATTTGATCCCCAGTCTTTCCACACGGTTTTTTTCTTTCTCGCGTTTTAAGCAATATAGTAACTTTGTTGGTGACTTTGTACACAAGTAATTATGTTATAGCTTACTATTCTGTATTCGATTGATGCCTTGCTCATTATTCAATTGTAAAGCTCGATCATTCTTAACCATGCTTTCAACCTTTTCTTTCTGTCTATAAATATTAGGCAGGATGCTTTACAGCAATATACAATAATGAAAAAATTGTAGAATTAAAAAACTAAGTAAGGCTGCTTTCACATCAGCGGTTTTTGCCGATCATGGCAGATGCGGTGAAAAAAAGAGAATTTTGTTTACGTACCGTAAATTCTTTTTTCTTTAATCATCAATGGGAGACCCAGACAATGGGGTTTAGGGCACTGCCCTCCGGAGGTCACACTAGGTACTACAAGTTTGTAGACACCGCCCCCTCCGCTTATAAACCCCTACCGCAGGGAACATCCTCAGTTTGGTCTACAAGCTGCGAGGAGGAAAATAAACCACACCCGAAACATCGGGAAGAACACCGTGCACAAACGGTTCAACAACCCGGCAAACACTGTCTCAACAGAGAACAGAGCCAATGCAAAACAAGCAAAGGAACAACTGGGTGGGTACTGGGTCTCCCATTGATGATTAAAGAAAAAAGAATTTACGGTACGTAAACAAAATTCTCTTTTTTCTGGTCATCATAATGGGAGACCCAGACAATGGGATGTCCTAAAGCAATACCCCAGGGCGGGAAGAGTTCCTCAACAAGACGGATAACATGGTTCCCCTTTAAAGGTGGGCAACCGCCGCCTGTAGAACCCGCCTGCCCAAATTTGCATCCGCAGAGGCATGGGCATGCACCATATAGTGCTTAGAGAAAGTGTGTAGGCTGGACCAAGTGGCCGCCTGACCACCTGTAGAGCAGATGCTCTATGTCGCAAGGCCATGAGGCACCTACGGCTCTGGTAGAGTGAGCCTTCAATCCCACCGGGAGAGGCAAACCAGAAGACCGGTAAGCCTCTTGAATGGAAGCCTTAATCCACCTGGCTAAGGTTGACTTTGAAGCCGCGGACCCCTTACAGCGACCTGTCGTAAGAACAAACAAAGAATCCGAACTCCTAAAGGAGGCGGTTCTGGACACATAAATGCGTATAGCTCTCACGAGATCCAGAGTATGGAGGTCGCGCTCAACCTGATGAACGGGAGCGGGGCAAAATGATGGGAGAACAATCTCCTGGTTCAGGTGAAACGTTGAAACCACCTTTGGCAAGAATTCCGGCCGTGGACGCAACACCACCTTGTCTTGGTGAACCACCAGAAAGGGAGACTTGCACGATAGTGCAGCCAATTCTGAGACCCTCCTCAGAGATGTAATCGCCACCAGAAAAGCCACCTTCTGGGACAGACGAGAAAAGGAAACCTCCCTCAGAGGCTCAAATGGCGGTTTTTGCAATGCCGCCAGGACCATGTTAAGGTCCCACGGATCCAGAGGTCTTTTGTAGGGTGGAACCATCCGCGACACCCCCTGCAGAAATTGACGGACCTTCGGGAGAAGCGCCAATCGTCTGTCAAACAGCACAGAAAGTGCTGAGACCTGACCCTTTAAGGAGCCAAGGGATAATCCCAACTCCAAACCCGACTGTAGGAATGCCAACAATGTCGGGATGGACAAGGGCCACGGGGACCGGCCCCCAGAGGCACACCAGGTAAAAAAGATTTTCCACGTCCTGTGGTACATTTTCCTGGAAACTGGCTTTCTAGCCCGATTCATAGTGGCAACCACTGTAGGGGAGAACCCCCTGGATGTCAGCAGCCAGGCCTCAAGAGCCATGCAGTCAATCTGAGGGCCTTGGAATTGAGGTGGAAGAATGGGCCTTGCGCGAGAAGATCTGCGCGTTCTGGAAGAGCCCACCTGTGTCCGCCTGACAGTTGCCACAGGTCCGGATACCAGGACCTCCTGGGCCAGTCTGGAGCCACTAGAATGGCTACCCTGCATTCCGACCTGATTTTCCACAGCACCCTGGGAATCAGAGCCATAGGAGGGAACACATATGGTAGATTGAATCTGGACCAAGTCAAGATCAGGGCGTCCGCTCCCAACGACTGGGGGTCCCATGACCTCGCCATGTATTGCGGAACCTGATGATTCAGCCGTGAGGCCATCAGATCCACGTCCGGAGTGCCCCATCTGCTGCAGATGTCCCGAAAGACGTCTGGATGAAGGGCCCACTCTCCGGCGTCCATCCCCTGCCTGCTCAGATAGTCGGCCACCCAGTTTTCGACCCCTGGGATGTGAACTGCGGAGATCAGGCAGTTGTTGTCCTCCGCCCAGGATAGGATGCGGTGGACTGCGGCCAGAGCCTCTGCACTCCTGGTTCCTCCTTGATGATTTATATAAGCGACGGCCGTCGCGTTGTCGGACTGAACCCGGATGGGATGTCCTGAGAGGAATCTCTGAAAGGCCAGGAGTGCTAGATAGATCGCCTTGATCTCCAGCACGTTGATCTGTAATGCCGACTCCGACAGAGTCCAGAGGCCTTGGGCCCTGTGGTGTAAGAACACCGCACCCCAGCCCTTCAGACTGGCGTCGGTGGTCACCACTAACCATGACGGTTTGATGAAGGACCGGCCCCGCGACAAGTGATGTGGTTGAAGCCACCACTGCAGGGAATCTCGGGTCGGTTGTGACAGTGTCACCAGCCGATTCAGTGAGATCGTCCTCTTGTCCCACCTGCGTAGTATCTCCAGCTGGAGAGGACGGAGGCGAAATTGTGCAAACGGCACCGCCTCTATCGCCGCCACCATGCGACCCACCAGCTTCATCAACCCACGAAGGGACGATTGTGGTGACAGGAGCACTGCTTGTACTCCCGATCGGATCGCCACCTGTTTGGATTGTGGCAGAGACACCAGGGCTGAGGACGTGTTGAAGTCCATGCCCAAATAAGTCAAGGACTGGGTCGGAACCAAGGTTGACTTCTGAACATTGAAGAGCCAACCGAATTGTTCCAGAGACCGCATGGTCACATCTAGGCTCGCTTGACAGAGGTGTTCCGATGGCGCCCTGACCAGCAGGTCGTCTAAATAGGGAATGACGGCATGGCCCTGCACGTGCAGGAGAGCCATCATAGAGGCCATCACTTTTGTGAACACCCGTGGTGCCGAGGCCAAGCCGAACGGCAGCGCCACAAATTGGAAGTGTTCCTCCCCCACTGCAAATCTCAACCAACGCTGGTGAGCCGGTGCAATGGGCACGTGAAGGTAAGCGTCTCTGATATCTATGGACGCCAAGAAGTCCCCCTGTGACACAGCCGCGATCACTGAGCGCAGTGATTCCATACGGAACTTCCGAACCAGCACGTGGCGGTTGAACAACTTCAGGTCCAGAACCGGGCGGAAGGATCCGTCCTTCTTTGGGACGATAAAGAGGTTGGAGTAAAAACCCCTGAACCTCTCCCCGGAAGGCACCGGGACCACCACTCCGTCTCTGCGGAGTCCCTCCAACACCAAAGAAAAGGCCTGAGCTTTTTCTGGGGAGGGGACCGACCGATGGAATCGGGATATCGGTTTTGACGTCAGCTCTATCCTGTAACCTCGCGAGACCACGTCTCGAACCCACTGATCTGGAACGTGAAGTAGCCACTCGTCCTGAAAGCGAGACAAGCGGCCCCCCACCTGTGGGGAGGCAGGAAGAGAGAGCGAGTCATGTAGAGGCGGGTTTGGGGGTGGCAGCTGCTGCCCCCGCCGGCTTCTTTGGACGACTCTTAGAGCGCCACTGAGAAGCGGGCTTGCCCCCTCGGTCCGTGCGAGCGGACGGTGCTGACGACTGTGAGCTGGACCGAAAGGACCACTGTTTTGGGTTCCTCTTAACGGTATACCGTGGCTTAGGTTTATTCTGCGGTATTTTAGACTCAGCAGAATCCTTAATTAGCTTGTCCAGCTCTGTGCCAAAAAGCCTGTCACCAGAGAACGGAAGATTCTGCAGAATCTTCTTAGATGTGGCATCTGAGTCCCAAAGACGTAGCCACAACAACCTGCGGATCGCTATAGCATTGGCCGAAGCCACAGCTGAGCGAGTGGCAGTTTCCAGAGTCGCCGTTCTGGCGTAGTCCGCATAGGCCCTCGCCCTCTCGGTAAGTGCCAGGACCTCTGGACTGGACCTTGCCAGGTCAGTGATACCATCCAAGCAGGTAGTAATCGCTTGTAAGGTCCAGACCGTGGCAAAGTTAGGGGCAAATGACGACCCCACCGCCTCATAGGAAGACTTGGCGAGTTGCTCGACCTGTCTATCAGTAGCATCCTTCAGTGAGGAGCTATCAGAGGCAGAGAAAAGGGAGCGTGCAGCAATCCTGGTCATGGAAGCATCCACCTTCGGGGACTGCGACCACTCCTGAAGCACCTCCTGGGGAAAGGGGAAGCGATTGTCCTTGGGTTTGCGGACATAACGCCGCCCAGGATGTAACCTGGGGGCTCTAATCACCCTTCCAAAATTAGTATGGTCCATAAAGGAGCCACTTGGTCTAGCCTCCGGCCGCAGCCATTGATAGACCTCCTTCGGGTGCACCGTCACCTCCTCAGGGGGTGTCACGAGACGTAAGGTCTCGTTGATAGAGGACACCAGATCCTCCACCCCATCTGGTGGTTCAGACACAGATACAGACCCGAAAGTCGAACCCCCATCATCTTCCTCACCATCAGAGGAACGCTCCTCCTCAGAGAGAGTCTGGAGCTCGGGTGAAGCCTCACGACGAGCCCGCTTAAGGGGTCTCACAGCAGAAGAGGGAGACACCCGGGGGTAACTGGAAGGAGTAGCTGGGCTATCCAGTCTCCTATTAAGTGCCTCCAGGGATTGCGACATGGAGGACAGCTGAGACAACAGAGATTCATTGATCCTGTTCTGAGTCTCCCAAGGCCCTGAGATCACCTGAACCTCGGGGTATAGCACCGGGGTTGCTGACCCAGTAGTTGCAGCCCGTGCCTCTGGGCGTCCACAGTTATTGCAGGACCCCTCCACCAGTGTTCCATTGCACGTAGCACATGTAACGGTGGCCTCGGCCGCCTTAGCAGCAAGCTTCCTAACTGAGGACATGGCCACAGTAGGGGTAGATAAGCCCAATTGCAGACAATAAAACCGGAGATCCCGGTGGCTTACCGACCGCTGTAAAGCGGTATGAGGGAGCGGTGTGTGTGTGTGACCTCCGCGCCGTCTTCCGGTCTCCCCTCTTGGAGTGCAGACGCACGCTGCATACAGTTCCCAGCCGGGAAGTGAGGGTAAAGATGGCCGCCGACAGAGAAACTGTGGGCGGCGCCGAAGACACGCGGGAAACACACGCACACGCCCCGCGGTGACGTCACCGCACGGGCTGCATCCCATCCTCCAAGCATCCTTCTCATGAGGGAGCTGGAGCCCAGCAGGGCGGGAAACAGTGTAAACAACATTGTACACAGACTGCAAATACATATCACACATCCGCAGCCTACGGCCTCAGCCCCTGTGACACACAGGGCGGTCAGCCAGGGTGACCCCAGCACAGGGTACACCCGCAGAACCGCGGGCCCGAGGGCAACGCGCGGTCTGAGTGTCATGAAACACATAAAGTGCCAGACACTACCCCCAGGCACACAGGAGACACAGAGTGCCTCAGTGCCGGTCCGGTCTGTAAGCACCATTCAGGGAGGCCTCGGACGGGGGTGCAGCACCAGTCTGGAGTGTAAGCACCATTTAGGGAGGCCTCAGACTGGGCCGCTCAGCCCAGTCCGGAGTGTAAGCACCATTTAGGGAGGCCTCGGACTGGGCTGGCTCCAGTCCGGTCTGTAAGCACCATTTAGGGAGGCCTCGGACGGAGCGGAGCTGTGCAAGGCTCCCATCTCCCACTCACCAGAGCCCCCCAGAGAGGGATGGAGAGGAGCGTAACAGCGTACCGGGAGAACACGAAGTGTCCAGGCTCTAGGCCCTCCGGTACCTCCACCAGCGTGTGCCACTAAGGGTGAGCGGGGAGGCTGTCACCGGTCCCGACTGGGACCTTATTACCTTGTCTTCAGACGCCATCACGAAAGTAGTGAGAATGCAGTGAAGTGCAAGCAAAGCGTGATCCTCCGAGCACACTAAGTTTAAAACTGAGGATGTTCCCTGCGGTAGGGGTTTATAAGCGGAGGGGGCGGTGTCTACAAACTTGTAGTACCTAGTGTGACCTCCGGAGGGCAGTGCCCTAAACCCCATTGTCTGGGTCTCCCATTATGATGACCAGAAAACCTGCATCTGCCGCGATTAACGCATAACCGCTGCACTTGCGGCAAGCCCCATACAATGTCTATGGGGCTTGCGGTAAGTGTGCGGCAGGTGCGGCAAGTGCGGTTTCGGCACTTGATGAAGGTGCGGCCGCGAAAAAACTGCGATCAGCTGCGTTTTTTTTGCGGCCGCACCTGCCGATACCGCACTTGCTGCACCTGCCGCAAGCCCGCATAGACATTCTATGGGGCTTGCCGCAACTGTACCGCAAGTGCAGTGGTTATGCGTTAATCACGGCAGATGCGGTTTTTTCCACCGCATCTGCCGCGATCGGCGAAAGCCGCTGATGTGAAAGTACCCTTATTCAAATACAGACCTAAACATTCTTAACTGACAAAATCTTTGGAATAAGGGAATACAAACCTCCTTCACAGATGTTGTCACCTTGTGGCGCTCTCTGCTTTCTGAGCTATTTCTTCCAGATTCAAGTCCCATATCATGCTCTTCAGATGGAATGGAAGGCATATTACCGGGGAGGACATCCTGAAACTGCAGGAATACAAACAGATTACATCAGATGAATAAAATGCAAGTCTCAGGTTAGGGTACTTTCACATCAGCGGTTTAAGCCGTTCGCGGCAGATGCGGACAAAAAGCCGCATCTGGCGCGACTACCGCATAACTGCTGCACTTGCGGCACAGTTGCGGCAAGCCCCATGCAATGTCTATGGGGCTTGCGGTAAGTGTGCGGCAGGTGCGGTTTCGGCACTTACGGCAGGTGCGGCCACGAAAAAAAACGCGGTCAGTCGCATTTTTTTTTGCGGCCGCACCTGCTGCAAGTGCCGATACCGCACTTGCCGCACCTGCCGCAAGCCCGCATAGACATTCTATGGGGCTTGCCGCAACTGTGCCGCAAGTGCAGCGGTTATGCGGTAATGGCGGCAGATTCGTTTTTTTCACCGCATCTGCCGCGATTTCAAATAACCGCTGATGTGAAAGTACCCTTAGTGTGATTTACTATCAATCTGTAGCTTAATCATCATATACTGACATATCTAACAATTTCAATAACTCTTTCTGGACCAAAGCCTTAAAAGAGAATCTGTTAGCAAGTTTTTGTTTAGTAATTTGAAAGCAGCATGCTGCTAGGGTAAAAAAAAAAAAAAAAAAAAAAAGATTTCAGCTTTGCATCTCTTATCAATCTCTTTTGTTGATTACTTGCTGTTATTAGTTTAAGCTTCATAGCATTCTCATTGTTTGGACCTAGCAGCATCCAGTAGTACATGAGCTCAGGCAGTTCTTGAAAAAGAACTGAGAGAGCTGAGACTTGGCCCTTAAGAGAACCTAGGGACAGTCCGGTCTCCAGACCTGACTGAAGAAAACCAAGGACCTTCGGCAAGGAATAGGGCAGTGGAAAGTGAGCTCGGGAGGTGCACCAGGCGAAAAAGGCCTTCCAGGTGCGATGGTAAATCCGAGCAGAAGCAGGCTTCCTTGCTCTGATCATGGTTCTTACTATATCTGGGGAAAAACTCGCTTGGGTCAAAACACAGGTCTTAAGGGCCACGCCGTCAAATTCAGTGCCCTAAAACAGACCCTAAAGAGGAGGTCTGGACGATCTGGGAGGCGCCAAGGAACGTCGGCAACGAGCTGAACGGGGTCGGCATTCCATGGGCGTCTGGGCCAGTCTGGGGCTATGAGCATGACTGGAATGCCCTCCTGTTTGATTTTCCGTACCACTCTGGGGATTAGTGGTAGAGGGGGAAATATATAAGGGAGTTGGAATTGCGTCCAATCCTGAACTAAGGCGTCTGCTCATGGAGACTGTGGGTCGTGTGACCTGGCCAGGAAGGTGGGGACTTTGGTATTGAAGTGTGATGCCATTAGGTCCACATCCGGCGTTCCTCAGCGATTACATATTTTTTGAAAGACGTCAGGATGCAGGGACTACTCTCTTGAGTCTATGCCCTGACAACTGAGGAAGTCTGCTTCCCAAATGTCCACTCCCAGGATGTGTACTGCTGATAGTACCAATCCTGGTGATTCCGCCCAGTGGAGAATGTGTTGCACCTCTCGCATCATCTGGACACTGCGGGTTCCTCCTTGGTGATTGACATATGCCACTACCATGGCATTGTCAGATTGTATCCTGATGTGGTATCCTGCCAGAAAGCGATTGAAGACTTTCAGTGCCAGGAAGATGGCCCGAATCTCTAGGAAATTGATGGGTATGGTCGATTCCGATGGGGACCATTTGCATGGGGCCCTGTGGTGTCGGTACAACGCACCCCATCCCCGTCAAGCTTACATCGGTGGTTAGGACTTTCCAATGAACTGGAAGAAAAGATTTCCCTAAAGTGAGGGAGGCCGGTCTGAGCCACCAGTGGAGGGAGCTTTTGGTTGCAGTTGACAGCCGGAACGTCCTGTCCAGGTAAAAGGGACTCTTGTCCAGGATGTAAGTATGGCCAGCTGGATAGGTCTGAGGTGAAGCTGGGCAAAAGGGACTGCTTCCATTGCTGCGACCATCCAGCCTGGGACTCTCATGGCAAACCGGAAGGAACGAGGTGACGGATGAAGGAGATTGCGGACTTCTTGACTGAGAGGCCCATGCTCTTTCTTGAAGAAGGAGCACCAGACCTCTGGAGGTATTGAATTGCTATCACAGAAAAGTCAGACTGTCCTGGGACTGGCGAGGACTTTTGGAGGTTGACCAACCGAGCCTAAGCAATGTACAGTGTCCAATGTGATGAAGACGCTTTGTTCGCAATCCTTGAATGTGGGAGTCTTGATGAGCAAGTTGTCCAAGTATGAAAGGATGACTACTCCTCTTGAATGGAGGATGGTCATGACAGCCGCCATGACCTTGGTGAATACTCTGGGAGTTGTGGCAAGTCCATACGGGAAAGCCACAAACTGGTTGTGGTCCTGGTTGATTGCGAACCGGAGGAATCTTTGACGAGCCAAAGAGATTGGTATGTTAAGGTACGCATCTCGTACAGTTGTGGCCAAAAGTATTGGCACCCCTGCACTTCTGTCAGATAATACTCAGTTTCTTCCTGAAAATGATTACAATCACAACTTCTTTGGTATTATTATCTTCATTTAATTTGTCTTCAATAAAAAAACACAAAAGAGAATGAAGCAAAAAGCAAAACATTGATCATATCACACAAAACTCCAAAAATGGGCCAGACAAAAGTATTGGCACCGTCAGCCTAATACTTGGTTGCACAACCTTTAGCCAAAATAACTGCGATCAACCGCTTCCCTAACCATCAATGAGTTTCTTACAATGCTCTGCTGGAATTTTAGACCATTCTTTGGAAACTGCTCCAGGTCCACAGGTGTTCTATGGGATTCAGGTCTGGACTTATTGCTGGCCACCTTAGACGTCTCCAGTGCTTTCTCTCAAACCATTTTCTAGTGCTTTTTGAAGTGTGTTTTGGGTCATTGTCCAGCTAGAAGACCCATGACCTCTGAGGGAGACCCAGCTTTCTCACACTGGGCCCTACATTATGTTGCAAAATTTGTTGGTAGTCTTCAGACTTCATAATGCCATGCACACGGTCAAGCAGTCCAGTGCCAGAGGCAGCAAAGCAACCCCAAAACATCAGGGAACCTCCATCATCTTTGACTGTAGGGACAGTGTTCTTTTCTTTGAATGCCTTTTTTTTTTCTCCTGTAAACTCTATGTTGATGCCTTTGCCCAAAAAGGTCTACTTTTGTCTCATCTGACCAGAGAACATTCTTCCAAAACGTTTTTGGCTTTCTCAGGTAAGTTTTGGCAAACTCCAGCCTGGCTTTTTTATGTCTCGGAGTAAGGAGTGGGGTCTTCCTGGGTATCCTACCATGAAGTCCCTTTTTTATTCAGACGCCGACGGGTAGTATAGGTTCACACTGTTGTACCCTCGGACTGCAGGGCAGCTTGAACTTGTTTGGATGTTAGTCGAGGTTCTTAATCCACCATCCGCACAATCTTGCGTTGAAATTTTCTCGTCAATTTTTCTTTTCCGTCCACATCTAGGGAGGTTAGCCACAGTGCCATGGGCTTTAAACTTCTTGATGACACTGCGCACGGTAGACACAGGAACATTCAGGTCTTGGGAGATGGACTTGTAGTCTTGAGATTGCTCATGCTTCCTCACAATTTGATTTCTCAAGTCCTCAGACAGTTCTTTGTTCTTCTTTCTTTTCTCCATGCTCAATGTGGAACACACAAGGACATAGGACAGAGGTTGAGTCAACTTTAATCCATGTCAACTGGCTGCAAGTGTGATTTAGTTATTGCCAACACTTGTTAGGTGCCACAGGTAAGTTACAGGTGCTGTTATTTACACAAATTAGAGAAGCATCACATGATTTTTCTAACAGTGCCTATACTTTTGTCCACCTCTTTTTTATGTTTGGGTGTGGAATTATATCCAATTTGGCTTTAGGACAATTCTTTCTGTGTTTTTTCATTGAAGACAAATTAAATGAAGATAATAATACCAAAGAATTTGTGATTGAAATCATTTTCAGGAAGAAACTGAGTATTATCTGACAGAATTGCAGGAGTGTCAATAATTTTGGCCACAATTGTACATCTCTGGATGCGAGAAATTCTCCCATTTCCATGGATATTACGGAGTGAAGAGACTCCATGTGGAAATGGCGTACGTGAATAAACTTGTTTAGTTGTTTTAGGTCCAGAATGGGTCATACCGTACCACCCTTTTTGGGGACCACGAATAGGTTCGAGTAGAACCCATGAAAGTGCTCAGCCTGTGGGACCGGCACAATGACTCCTGTCTTTAAATGTGAGTCGACAGGCTGAAAGAAGGTGCGAGCCTTGGATGGTGGTCTTGGGGGAGATGGACAGAAAAAAACAATTGGGTGGTCGGGACCTCAACTCTATGTTGTAATTGGAAGACACCAGTTCTCTGACCACTTTGTCGTCTATAACAGTTAGCCAGACTTGACGAAAGTGTGAAAGTCGGCCGCCTACTTGTAAGGTGTCTTCCAGGGAAAAAAAGTCATGAGGAGGAGAACCTATGGGAGCTTGATCCCTTAGGCTTAGACTGGCAAGATTTCCAGTTTGTGCTGGATTTTTGGGTCGCTTACGATCGTTCCCTGCGTGGCGGGCGGCTGCCAGTCTGCGCTGGCCTTGAGACTGACCAGCCAAATGAGTTCCGAAAGGATCGGAACCGTGTTTGTTGTCAGCGATTGAAGGGCTGCTTTGGTTTGCGTTGGGGGAGAGAAGTGCTTTTGCCCCCTGTAGCATCCGAAATCAGTTTATCTAATTTTTCTCCAAAGAGACGGCCACTAAGGTAGGGAAGGCTTGTGAGCGACTTCTTAGAGGCTACATCTGCCTACCACTGTCGTAACCAAAGGGCGCGTCTAATTGTAATGGTGTTTGACGTTGCTACAGCTGCGCAATTTGCAGAGTCCAGAGCAGCGTGTAGTAAATAATCTGCAGTAACAGATATTTGTGCTGCCTGATCTAACAGGACAGGGTCAGCGTCTGTACAGCGTAAGGCGGTATGTAGATTATCGGTTATAATGGCCTTGGCTGCCCAGACTGAGGCAAAAGCTGGAGCCAAAGAGGATCCTGAGGCTTCGAAAACTGATCAAGTCATCTGTTCCACCTGGCGGTCCGTTGCGTCATTAATTGAGGAGTTATCTGGTAAGGAAAGTAACGTCCGTGCGGCCAGCCGAGCTACTGGGGATCCACTTGAGGTGGATCCGCCCATTCTTGGGTTACTGCTGGCAAATAAGGGTAACACGCTTCAAGCGTTTTACGGTTGACAAATCTTTTCTCAGGGTGTGAGCGATGCTTGTGGAGGATCTCCTGAAATTCAGGGTGATACGCAAAATATTTATGTGGTCTCTTGGCTCTTTTAAAATCTTTTAAAAGAGACCTTGTGCTCTGGAGTATCACAAGGAGGGCCTGATACATCCAGTACCTGATTAATGGAGGTAATTAAATCCTCAAATAGAGCCACAGTATCTTGTGGGTCCAGGTGTAAGGATGCATCTAAATCCAGGTCTGAACTAGGATCATAAGGGCCTTCAGAATCCTGGGAGTCATATTGGCTTTCGCGGGTTGGGGATGCTCTAGAACTATGAGAGGACGCTGGGGAGGACGTTCTTTATATTCTTTTGCGTCCTGACATAGAAGCAGATGGGACCGGGTCAGTAAGCCGTCGTGGTCCGAGGTTTCATCCTGAGTGGGTAAAGGCTGGGAAGTGTGCAGGGAGAGGAGCGACTCTGCAGAGCCTTAAGTAAAGTCGAGGACAGTTTCTGTATAGATTGTGACATAATACCGGCCCATTCTGGCGCAGTATTAGGTGCACTGGTCGTTGCCAGATCTATGGGGGTTCTGGCACATTATCCTGGGTGCAATCCTGACAGTGTGGTGACGCACATCCACTAGGCAGAGGAGACTTGCAAGCTGTGCAGGTGGCATAGTATGAGTTATATACGCCCTGGTCAATGGGAGTGGGAAAAACAACACAAAGACATAAAGAATTATATAAAGTTAAAGATAGGTAGGTGATAGAAAGTGAATAGATAGCTTCCAGATATATAATTTCACAACTCCTCAACATATAATAAAATTGTTCCCTGTGGAGCTTATTGTACAGCTTTTTATGATTAAATAAGTAAATGAAAAAAAACAACATGGGGAACCTCCTATTTTTTGCTAACCAGCAAAGGTAAAGCAGACAGCTGCATGCTTATATTATCAGGCTGTGAAGATCTATGGTTATTGGGTCCTTCCCAACATAAAAATACCAGACATAAGCCACCCCAAAGTGGCACATCACATGAGATGAGCCAATTTCTGGTGCTTCACCTCAGCTCTTTCTGACTGCTCTGGTGCAGTGGCAATGGGGAAAGCAGTTTGAGGGGTTGATGTCAGCTGTGTAGTGTCAGCTGGCATCAAGACCTGGTGTTAGTAATGGAGAGGTGTATATTATGACAGGACAGCCCCATTACTAACTCAGTAAGTGAAAGAAAAGAAGCAGAGACACAGAAATAAATTTAAATGACACTCCCCAACACTTTTCTTGGTTCACTAATTTAATAAAAAAAAACAAAGAAAAAGTTATCCAGGTCTGACAGTCCATGGAATCCAACGTAGTACACAAATGTAAACCTGAAAGACATAAAAGGGAGAAACACAAGCAAGAGACTGTCTCTTATTTACCAATTTATTAGAAAGCAAAGCTCCCAGGTCCGGCATAGTCCAGAGCTTCCGACGACGTTCCTCAATTATCGAGATCAAAGGCTATGGAGCCTCACAACAAGGCTCCATAGGCTTTGAACAGTAGTCACTCCCAGTTCATGCTGCACTCCACAATACCTGGCAACTCTAATGAGCAGTGATGTCAGGAACGTCATCGCTCATAACAGTGAAAGCCTTTAATTTAGGTAATCAAAGAATGTTGTGGGAACCGCAGGAACACGTGGGACATAGGGACTTCACTTTCTAATAAATTGGTGAACAAGTTACATTATCTTGTTTTTGTGTCTTTTTTAATGTCTTTCAGGTTCACATTTAAAGGGAACCAACCACCCCAAATGACCCCCCGGACTGTTAATATGTGTCCCTACACCCAGCACACACATTTGGGGCAATCGTTTTTGCTAAAAAAACTGTTTAGTAGAAGCTAAGATATATGTTTATAAAGTGTAATAAATCGAGACGGCTGGGTGTTACCTAGCTTTGTCCACGTGCAGTGTTCGTGCTTGTGATCCTCCTCTCTCCCCTCCCCTCTCAATTTCTAAGAGCCTGGCCGCGTCATGAAAGGGGCGGGGCTAAATCGAGACGAGCCCCACCCCTTTCATGACGCGATTTAGCCCCACCCCTTTCATGACGCGGCCAGGCTCTTAGAAATTGAGAGGGGAGGGGGGAGAGGAGGATCACAAGCACGAACACTGCACGTGGACAAAGCTAGGTAACACTCAGCCGTCTCGATTTATTACACTTTATAAACATATATCTTAGCTTCTACTAAACAGTTTTTTTAGCAAAAACGATTGCCCCAAATGTGTGTGCTGGGTGTAGGGACACATATTAACAGTCCGGGGGGGTCATTTGGGGTGGTTGGTTCCCTTTAAGGACTATGCCGAACTTGATTTTTTTTTGTTTTTTTGTTTTAATAAAATAGTACAAGAGGAGAGAGTCTGGGAGTATTTTTTAAATTAAACTATGTTTGTGTCTTTTTTTTCTTTTCACCTACTGGGTTAGTAATGGAGGTGTCTAATCGACACCTCGATTACAAACACTGGGGCTTGATTCCACCTGGCACTACACATCTGACATCCACCCCAACAAACGATTAACCTGATTTTCACTGCAACAGGCAATCAGAAAGAGTGGCGGTGACTCACCAGAACCAGCACATCTAATGTGACGTGCCACTTATGTGGTGGCTGATGGCTGTTATTTTTTGGCAGGGACGAGCCCAATAACCACTGGCCTTCCCAGCTTGACAATATCAGTCCACAGATGACTGTCTTAACTTTTCTGGCTAAATAAAATAAGAGGGAGGAGAATCCATGTGATTTTTTTAAATTATTAATTAGATTAAACAAGGCTAAACACTATTTAATGTCACATGAAAAGCACTAAAGGGTGCAACTTTATAACATGTCAGATGGCTGTGAAATTATATAGCAGCACTATATCTATTCAATCTATCCATTAATCTGTATGCTTATATTTGATTGCTTTGTTATTTCTGTCAACTAGCAAGAAAGTACATAGAGTATTCTGATGTCTGATTGCATAAGCATGTCATACAGATGCTATCCGATATAAAAAAAACAAAAAAAAAAAAACATACGCTCGCATAGCACCAGAATGTCATACAGATGTTATGCAAGAAAAAAAAATGCCAACCCACATGACACTCAGCCCAGTTTTGTGATGAGAGATTATTTACATACAAGTGCATTATTTACATTTTTTTAATCTACACCAATTAAAAGTGTGTGCAGCAAAACGTAGTAACAGAGACCCTGATTCTAGTGATTTGTGCTTGTTGTCATTTTGATGAAATCAGAGTTTTCTCTGCTGCAGATCTACCAGTTCTGTGAATGTTGAGCCCCGCCCACACCACTAATTGACAGCTTTCTGTGTACAGTGATGATGAAAAGTTTTGTAACTGACGCAAATTTAGTTTTCCACAGAGTATGCTGCTTCAATGTTTTGAGGGCCCTGTCACATCAGCGGTTTACGCTGATGTGTGGCAGATCCGGCAGGTGTCGCCGCATCTACCTGATCTGCCGCTTAACGGCCAACTTGCTGCTCAGATCTGGCAAGCCTCATGCATTGTCTACGGGGCTTGCGGTCCGAAGCAGCAAGTCCCGGTTCTGCTGAACGCGGCAGATCCAGCACTTGCAGCCGTGAAAAAAAACTGCCGCTTGCAGCGTTTTTTTATTTTTTGCGGCCACAAGTGCCGTATCTGCCACATCTGGCAGAAAAGCACTTACCGCACTGGACAGCAAACCCTATAGACAATGCATGAGGCTTTCCAGATCCGGGCTGCTAGTCAGCCGTTAGGCGGCAGATCCGGCGCCACCTGCCGGATTTGCCGCAAATCAGCAAAAACCGCTGATGTGAAAGGAGCCTTAGATCTTTTAAAGCTGAAAGAACACATTCGATGACTGACGGCCAAACAGTGCTTTGGACAAACATTCAGCTGACAGCCATGTACGCTGACTCTCCTATGCACAGGAGCACTCACTGGGCTCACAACTCCTGCGTTCTCTATGAGAAAGCCACCAAAAAACACATTGGCTCATCTTCGGGAGAACAATGTGATCAGCAGTCCGAATTCAGTATCTTTCCACCTTCTTTATTTATATGCAGATTACAGATATTTGCCTCCCATCACCTGCCTTAGGCTGGTTTCAAACTACCATTTTTTTGAATCCAGGGGAAACAAGTAAAATCTGCATCGCCACGGATTCTCCCAGAATTTCCCGCAACTGACAAACTGGATCCATCCGTACACCAGTATTACCACTGATCCATCTCAGTACCTTTTTTTGCTGGATCTGGTGGAAAATGACAAGCCTCAAACTTGGTTCTCGGAATGCTCACACCAAAAACCCGGATCTGGTGTTTGCATCCAGTGGGATCTGGATTCTGATGGATCCGTCTGGGTTCAATAGATCCCCACTGTAATTTAACAAGTTTTGCCCCAGAGTCGGGTGTTCATGGTTTTGTCACGGAGACCAAAATCGCTCCAAAATGCGTTTTTGGTCTCAGTGTAAAAGTAGTGGACACCCAAATTATGGGGAACCATAAAGGAGTGGATGCAACCACAAGTTCCTGCGGCCCCTAGAAAGTCAATGGGGCCGAAAACAGATAAAGGTGTACCCAGTTTCAGCTAGTTTCCACATGAATACCGAAAAACAATAGTATGAAACCAGCCTTATTCCACTTTTAGGAGTACTCTGCATACAGGAGAATTCTGAAAGGACATCATATTCTCCCAGCACACTGATCTGGTTCATCTAACAGTTAGAAATCCATGACATCATCGAACTTCAAGGGTTTTCATGGTAATGGCACAAATTCCTGCTTAATTTGTTATATACTAAAACATGTCGCTCACCCGAGAAAATCGAGGTGGTTTCTGTGGAGGATCTTCACACGGTCTTTCCCCAGGGATGCCAATATTCTTTTTCGATGACCCAATAAATTTACTTTTAATACCTAATAAAAAATAATCAATGTAAGGGATGAAAGCTTATTGGGGATTCGCATTTTCACAGAAAAGTGGAAAACAAGCTGGTGATTTTTAATCAGAATACATGTCAATTAGCGGTGGCAGCCCCTTCTCTCTGCTGTCCTCCACTTGTCTTTGCTTACAGGGTTGTGGGGGCAATATCCCTCATACAGCACGTGAACACTGCATAGGCCACAGCAATAATTGAGTAACAAGTCCTGGCCTAAACAAGCTTACAGTACTACAAGGCCTGTAACCAACAGTTACCAGTTAAAACTGTCACCGTCAACAGCTTGCTAATAGTCACATCTGCGTAACTATGTTAACCATGTAACCGCTGACAAGCCATGTGAGAACTGTAGCAATGCCCTCCCAGGGCAATAGGGTGGGTGCTGTGTCCCCCAATTAGAGGCTAAGAGAAAAGGAATTTACGGTGAGTACACAAAATTCTCCTTTTCCCCTTCGCTTCATTGGGGGACACAGGACCATGGGACGCCCTAAAGCAGTCCCTGGATGGGAAAAACGGCATGGATTTAGTAACACTGAGCATGTTCAGTGAAGAGCTATGTACTGACAGGCGGACCCCGCTGGCGCCTGTAGGCCACGTATACCAAGACCTGCGTTTGATGAGGACTAAGTGTAAATACTGTATTGGCTTGAGTATGTGCATGGGCTGACCGTTTGGCTCCCTAGACACTTGTTGCGCTGACCTCTGGGGTCGAACGGCTGAGGAGGCTTCCATGGCCATAGTATAAAGTGCCGTGACACTGGTGTAATGGTATGACTGGAGTGCTTTTTTCGATTTTTGAAGCGCCTTTGATGTTTAGACTAATCTATTTGATTAGAGTAGCCTTAGAGGCTGACATGTTCTTATGTCTGTCCTGTGGAATAAGGAAGAAAGATAATCCTACCTCCAGAACTGACACTGTCCTGGATACTTATCTGTGTAGGTCCTTGCGCAACAATTGTATCTGTAGGGTCTTTGAGACCTGTTGAACTGGAGGCGGGCGCAGCCATGACCATGAGATGTCTTACTTGAGGTGGTAGGAATATACCGCTCTTAGACTAAGGATGGAACCAGCTATAGCGTAATCTTGGCCTGGTTGGCTGAGCATGCTAAAGCGAATATTCTATCGAGGTTTGAAAGGTGGTTCCTGTAGGGCCGTGCAGACAAAGGTCCCACCCTACTTGTGTAGTCCTGTTGTATAAAGACCTTACGTGGCAGACCCGGATTCTAGAGCTGTGTGGAAGAAACGTACAGCCCTTGTTATGAAATAAGGCTAAGCGAAATAACCTTTAGAGATTACAGAAGGAACCAAACAACACGACTACCTATGTGTGATGGTATGTCGTAGACTAGTCTAGCTTCCTAGCTGTGACTATGGTTGCTACCATATGCTGGGAAAAACTCCTTTGGTGAAGCTCCAGGTTTCACGTGCTCCGTTATTATGTTACGAATTGAATAACTCTGAGGGCTAACTGGCCCGAAGAGCGCAGGTGTTGTCCTTCTGTTAGTCGTCATGGTATTGCTGCCATGGTTTGCAAGAATTCTGCGTACTAAACACTTTTGTGCTAGTCCGAGGCCACAAGAATGATTCGTCGACATTCTTGTTTGATATTTCGCCTACTCTGATAGTGTACTGGACTAGTGCGTCAGACCTATTGACTGTGGGTCCTAGGACCTTGTGAAGCAGGTTAGAACCTGTGCTTTGCTGCGTGACTTCGTCGAGTCCACACCTGTGGTGTCCTGGCTCTGGCAGCCTTGACTGAAGCTTTCTGGATGAGGAGACAGTCTTCCTAAGCTTATCTGTCGGCGTGTTATGCAACTCCGCTTTCGAAATGGTTCCACTTGATATGAGACAAACTGACCTTACAGTGTTTAGGGACTTAACCTCACGACAGATGCAGCAAACGTTTGTTTCGCTTGTCAACTGCGGGTTCCCCCTTGGTGAATCTGTGATGTTCCCTGAGGAAGGAGCTCGGGAGGAGGCTCCGAAATACGTCGGAAAATAAAGGCTGTAGTTGATCCAGACATTCCCGTGTGTGTGTTTCTTTGGTCTCGGAGCAGCAGCGCGGACAGTGAGGCACTTTGTCCAAGAATCTACCCCCTTGGTGAATGACCTATGCCACCTCTGCGGCATTGTCTTATTGTATTCTGACCTGTTCGCCTGTCCGTCCGTGCATGAATGATTTTTTTCAGTACAAATACTGCCTGAATTATCGTAGCTGGATAGACTTCTGTGGGTGTGTGCACGCCTACAGTCCTATCCATTGTGATGGGGGTACATCGTACCTTATCCAGTTGTTGTGCTGTGCCTGAGCATGTACCATTGAACACACCGGAGGTGTATGAACTAATAGCACTGCGTTCTATGCTGCTACTACCTTGTGTATACCTGTCATGGTAGTTGTGAAGAATTGAGGAGTCCGCTGAAGGAGACTGTGGATTACCAGATGAAGATGGTCGAGTTGTGGGGATTGATCCGTCCCTGAATTTCCATAACGTGCACCGTGAGAGCAAAAATGTGTTCGCGGTGTTTGAAAATCCTGCTGTGATGACTCAGTCGTCTAAATCTGGGAAACTCCTAGCATGCATTCTAGCTAATGCTAACTTCAGTCATTGAAAAATTCTGTCTGTATGTGCCTCAATTGTTCAGGTATTCTGTTTTTACTTCTGAGTGAAGAATTGACTGACTGTGTGTAAGAAGGTTCGGACCACGGCCAGACAGGGCACCAAAATTCCATACAGTGGGTTAATATCGACAGGCGCCTACTATGTCCTGATCCGCAGCAGACTGTGTAGAATGCTTGCTTGTATTAACTGCTCACTAGTACCTAATAAAAGGTGTAGAGATGAAAATAGAATCTCGTGTTCCACGCTCAGTTACCCAGAGTTTAGTTAGTGTAGTCTGGAGAGGGCGGCCATTTATGCCCAATGCCTTCGCAACTTCAACCCGAGCCTTCAACAGTGAGGGGTCGAGGAAGGAGTCTGGAACAGTTGTGGCCAAAAGTATTGACACCCCTGCAATTCTGTCAGATAATACTCAGTTTCTTCCTGAAAATGATTGCAATCACAAATTCTTTGGTATTATTATCTTCATTTAATTTGTCTTCAATGAAAAAACACAAAAGAGCATGAAGCAAAAAGCAAAACATTGATCATGTCACACAAAACTCCAAAAATGGGCCAGACAAAAGTATTGGCACCCTCAGCCTAATACTTGGTTGCACAACCTTGAGCCAAAATAACTGCGATCAACCGCTTCCGGTAACCATCAATGAGTTTCTTAAAATGCTCTGCTGAAATTTTAGACCATTCTTCTTTGGCAAACTGCTCCAGGTCCCTGATATTTGAAGGGTGCCTTCTCCAAACTGCCATTTTTAAATCTCTCCACAGGTGTTCTATGGGATTCAGGTCTGGACTAATTGCTGGCCACCTTAGAAGTCTGCAGTGCTTTCTCTCAAACCATTTTCTAGTGCTTTTTGAAGTGTGTTTTGGGTCATTGTCCTGCTGGAAGACCCATGACCTCTGAGGGAGACCCAGCTTTCTCACACTGGGCCCTACATTATGCGGCAAAATTTGTTGGTAGTCTTCAGACTTCATAATGCCATGCACATGGTCAAGCAGTCAAGTGCCAAAGGCAGCAAAGCAACCCCAAAACATCAGGGAACCTCCGCCATGTTTGACTGTAAGGACCGTGTTCTTTTCTTTGAATGCCTCTTTTTTTCTCCTGTAAACCTTATGTTGATGCCTTTGCCCAAAAAGGTCTACTTTTGTCTCATCTGACCAGAGAACATTCTTCCAAAACGTTTTTGGCTTTCTCAGGCAAGTTTTGGCAAACTCCAGCCTGCCTTTTTTAGGTCTCGGGTAAGAAGTGGGGTCTTCCTGGGTCTCCTACCATACAGTCCCCTTTCATTCAGACGCCGACGGATAGTACGGGTTGAAACTGTTGTACCCTCGAACTGAAGGGCAGCTTGAACTTGTTTGGATGTTAGTCGAGGTTCTTAATCCACCATCCGCACAATCTTGCGTTGAAATCTCTCGTCAATTTTTCTTTTCCGTCCACATCTAGGGAGGTTAGTCACAGTGCCATGGGCTTTAAACTTCTTGATGACACTGCGCACGGTAGACACAGGAACATTCAGGTCTTGGGAGATGGACTTGTAGCCTTGAGATTGCTCATGCTTCCTCACAATTTGGTTTCTCAAGTCCTCAGACAGTTCTTTGGTCTTCTTTCTTTTCTCCATGCTCAATGTGGTACACACAAGGACACAGGACAGAGGTTGAGTCAACTTTAATCCATGTCAACTGGCTGCAAGTGTGATTTAGTTATTGCCAACACCTCTAAGGTGGCATAGGTAAGTTACAGGTGCAGTTAATTACACAAATTAGAGAAGCATCACATCATTTTTTTAACAGTGCCAATACTTTTGTCCACCCCCTTTTTAATGTTTGGTGTGGAATTAGATCCAATTTGGCTTTAGGACAATTCTTTTTGTGTTTTTTCATTGAAGACAAATTAAATGAAGATGATAATACCAAAGAATTTGTGATTGCAATCATTTTCAGGAAGAAACTGAGTATTATCTGACAGAATTGCATGGGTGTCAATACTTTTGGCCACAACTGTATATAGCAATCTCAGCTACGACCCAGCGCACCAACTTTGGTTAGCTGAGGAGGAAATATGCTATGGGTCGTATTGTACAGCGACGCTTTGTAGATTTAGCCATGCCTCTGCGGATCACGGTGTCTCAGCCTGCATCTTTTGAGACTTGGCTGGTCTCTCCGCCCACCAGAACTACAGCTGTGGAGTCTGGAAGGGATAGTGAGCTGTCTTGGTACCCATTACATCTGTCGAAAACTTGCAGTTTACCTTAACTGTTATCGTTATTCGCAACAGTAATGGGCCGAGGAAGGCACTTGCTTGGTAAACTGGTAGTAAGTCCACCACACGCTAATTGTCTTAGCTGTGTTGTGGGCCTGGAAAGGGTATGTTGACAAGGGTATGTATATTTGGATATCACAGTTCTTATCCAACGTTGTAAGATCAAGGAAAAGACCTATCGGTGTCTTATTGCAACCTAGCTCCTATCTATGTTCAAGTTCTAAGGGTGGATATGCGTATCCACGTGCACCTACATGTGGCCCTGCGTCCAGGACTGCCAGTATTAGGTAACCAGTTAAGGGCCCGTCACACGGGGACATATCGCCGGCGATGTTGCCGGCAACCGAGGGGCGTGGCCAGGTTGCGGCGACATCGCCGGCGAATTGCCGCGTGTGACAGGGCGATAATCAGGCGATGAATCGCCTGAGTCACATCGCCAGATTTCCCAACAATGTTGGGAAACCTGGCGATGTTGCTCAGGCGATTCTGCCTGATCGCCCTGTGTAACGCGGCAACCCGCTATGTTACGGGCGATTCCGCCTATCTACAAGATTGCGGGTTATCGCTCGCTGGGTTGCTGGGCAACTCAGCGAGCGATAGCCGCGGCAACTAGCCGGCGACATCGCCGGTAAGTTGCTCAGTGTGACATCTCACCGGCGATGTTGTCAGGGATGCGTGCTCCCGCGATCCCCGGCAATATCGCCGGCGATATGTCCCTGTGTGACGGTACCTTTATGGCGTCTGCTTAAGTTGTCAAGGCCACCTGAATTACCTATGCCGTGATGTCTCTATTTGTTAAGTGAAGACTTGAATGTATGTGCTAGACCTAGACTTGACAACTGTGTACTTTAATTTGGTCAAGTGTGGTCGACATCGGTCAGTGCAAGCAACTGGCTGACAGACTGAAACATGTGTCCATAACCCTACTGTTGCTAAACCGGTTTTTGGGGTGACCTCGCTGGTCTTGAGAATGACGCCCTAAAGGACAACATGGAAACTACCTGAGTGCTGTACTTGCACAAGTAAATTGTAATGCTGATATATGTATATTGACTGACTATTAAATGTTGTATTGTGTGTACCAACAGGGATGCCTGTAGCACCCTGACTTTAGGGTTGTCATTACCGGCGTAGGGTGAGCCAGTGCTAGGCCATCTGACGTGGCTGCACTGCCCCTCGCAGTTTATGGTGTCCCATGTCTGGTGCACAGATTGAAGATGCTAAGCTGCATCATAATATAACACTGCAGGTTGTCCTCGGATAGCAATTTTTGCCTATAGCTTAGGGAGGTTTTGGTTACTGTACCTCCTGCAGCCTTGTTGTGGTATCTAGGCAAAGTGGCTGACCGGCGCGGTAGTCTGTGGAGTTACCGACCGGTGCCCAATTACATAATGGAGGTAGGGGAGCCCTTGGATTGCGCCCTCTTGTCCGTTGTATGTACCCCCGTAGTATGTAGGCTGTACGGAAAATATTAGTGAGGCATCTGACGTTTAACATCCATACGGAGGTCCTGGCAGTTAATAATGATGTACTAGACATCATGGATGGAGTATATTTGGGGATACTCGACTTCAACCCATTGTCCACAGGGGGTATGGGGAAGGAAGACGGCATATGCCTTGGACGCTGTACATTACATTGTAACCCTACGGTGAGGAATGAGGAGGGAGCCCGTTGGGGACCGTATAGTACCCCTGCACTGCAGACGCTGTGAAACCTCCCTTGAGTTTTGTGTTTTCCACTTTGGACCGGTCCTACATTGTAGGGCTACTGTGCAGCCTCTCTCCCTTGCGTGCCTGACTCCTGCAGCAGGGAAGATGTCCAGTAGGGCTTCCAGTGTGTTTGTGGCTTCCAGCCTAATGATGGTGCTGTATGTTTTGCCCTGCACTTGCATGTAAAGTGCAGGGCTGAGTGCCTCCACTCAGGGACTCAGTGTCCCTGTAATGGCTGCCGGGAAAGCGCAGTATTTGCTTAAGGTGGGGGACAGAGATTGCAGGGCCATAGAACATTATAGTTTAACTGTGCCCTGCATGCTCTGGTCCGGGAGCGTGGAAATAGGCGGCGGCTTCGGACTAGGCCGAAGCTGCGGCCTAAAGTAGAATTTGTAGGCCGAAAAGGGCTCCAGAGTGGCGCGGAGGTCTGGGAAGTTGGCGAAACTGACCCAGACCCTGCCAAATCACCTGCGCTGTATAGCGATGGCCTAGTGTTACCCCCGCAGGGGACCCAGAGTACTGGGTCTCCCGTTTCTCAGCCACTAATGTAGTGCGCTGGTTGCTGAAGGAGCACAGATATACTGTGCTCCTGTTAGTGCTGTTAATCTCCCTCTGCTGCCTGTCCCTGTCCCCATATGGAGCCCGCAGTCACCGTGAGAAGGGCTCCGGCTTATCTTCGACCTCAACCCAGAGACCCCAACAGTGGGATGCCGAGGAAGGCGCGGCATGTGGTTCGACCCCTCAACTTCAACCAGACGCCCCCAAAAGTGGGAGGCCGAGGAAGGAGCATGCCAGGAGTCTCGCCAGAGACCCACTTTTCTTTATCTTTAAAGAAAAGATGAAAAAGTAAAAAATTTTAAGAAAAATAAAATGTAGGTGTTCCTCCTAACGACACTAAGCAAAAACTGGTAAAGCACTTCCTGCTCCAGTGGTGTATACTGCAGAGGAGGCGCCTTTTAACTCTTTTACAGATTCTGCATAGTGTCTCCTTCTAGTGGACAGCAGCATAACACCCATGGTCCTGTCCCCCCCAATGAGGCGAAGGAGAAAAAACAAATTGTGAAAAAGGAAATGTGCGAGTGGATTCCAACAGAGTATGGGATCTAACACTGATTGTCACTAGCCATAAGGAGGATATAAGAAAACTCACATTTACGATCTCAAGCTCCCACAAATTACGAAGAGTTTCCATAGAGGTATAACCACTACTAAGAAAGCTGGAAGCATACTGCTGAAGTGATAGACTCTGCAGCCATGCTGCTACGGGCATGTCCCATGAAAGTGGGAATGGCTAGAAATAAAAACATAAAAAAACAAAACCATTAATGAGACTAAAATAGTACTGTCACTTTTTACATCATGATGCACAATTATTAATCCTGAAGATGCACGTCTTTCTACCTAGTAGATGAGTGAAAATTTCACCAATGAAGAAATTAATTAAATGACTTAAGTTAAATAAACTACAGATACAAGGCCTTGAGGAACTTGGGTTCTTGGGGAAATAAATGGTTAAGGCCCCTTTCACATTAGCGTTTATTTGAAATCGCGGCAGATGCGGTGAAAAAACCGCATCTGCCGAGATTAGCGCATACCGGCTGCACTTGCAGCACGGTTGCGGCGCGGCTGCGGCAAGCCCCATACAATGTATAGGTGGGCTTGCGACAGGTGCGGCAAGTGCGGTTTTGGCACTTGAGGCAGGTGCGGGCGCGAAAAAAACAGCGGTCAGCCACGGTTTTTTCGCGGCCGCACCTGCCGCAAGTGCCAAAACCGCACTTGCCGCACCTGCCGCAAGCCCGCCTATACATTGTATGGGGCTTGCCGCAACCGTGCCGCAAGTGCAGCCGGTATGCGGTAATCGCTGCAGATGCGGTTTTTTCACCGCATTTGCCGCGATTTCAAATAAACCCTAGTGTGAAAGCACCCTTAGGGTACCTTTACACACGGCTACATTTGTAGCTTGTCACCAGGTAACTTACTGGTTGCAGCGAAATCATGGATACATGGTTCTATCTTGTTGCTGTGTACAAATGGAATGATGTCTCCATGATTTCACTGCAACCAGTAAGTTACCTGGTGACAAGCTACAAATGTAGCCGCGTGTAAAGTGGCCCTTAGGGTACCTTTACACACGGCTACATTTGTAGCTTGTCACCAGGCAACTTACAGGTTGCAGTGAAATCATGGATACATGGTTCTATCTTGTTGCTGTGTACAAATGGAATCATGTATCCATGATTTCACTGCAACCTGTAAGTTGCCTGGTGACAAGCTACAAATGTAGCCGTGTGTAAAGGTACCCTTAGAGATAGAAAACAATAAGTTGTTGCAAAGAGCTATAAGATAATCTAAGGACAAATTGATTTGACAAAATTGTTAACATTAAATGACAAATAACTGATGCAAGAACAGTTGCACTTGACTGTATGTATTTTTTTTTCTTATATAAAAATTCAATGTTTCAGAAATCAATGTCACATCTTCTAAATACAAGTTTTTTCACACCGATATTCAGCCACATGATTGTTCTTAAGAACGCTGACCAGCGTAAAACATGATGCATGAGCTGGGGAACACGTTGGCTATCTGGATCATTTATGCATCCAGTACATCACCCCGTGTAAACAAGGAATATGCTGCCAACATACAAGCTATACGGAGACAAAATGATCGTATTAATGACAGTGCTGTCCGCATAAAGTTATACCATACATTTACCCTAACCAAACCAAATATTTCTTTTGCTACAATAGTCATGTGTACCTAAATACCCTGGCCAAGGAAGATTATTTTTGTTGGCTGCCCCATGGTCTTCAATGCATAAAGACCCCATTACACTCTGCGATGTGGCAGTGATCCGACCAGCGATGTTGATCGCTGCCACACCGTGAACTGGTCACTGGTGAGCTGTCACACAGGCAGACTCACAAGCGACCAGTGGACCAGCGACATCGTGGAAAAGAATAAAATATTCTTTCCACGATGTCTAGCTCCCACTGCCAGGCTGCGGTAAGTGGGATCAGGCTGGTAACCATAGTCAACAGCGGGTATCTAGGCAACTCCTAGTTACCCGATGTATACCCTGGTTACCAGGCTGGCAGCCAAGGTACACAGCGTGTAACTAGAGAAAAGTGTCCCTAGTTACCTGCTCTCTACCTTGGATACCAGCTTGAATGCGGAGAAGGCTGGTAACCAGTGTATACATCGAGTAACTTGGCGCAGCGCACTGCCTAGATACCCGCTGTTTACCATGGTTACCAGCTCCCAGCGCTTGCTGTGCAGCGCTGGGAGCTCGTTCATCGTTGGTCTCCCGCTGTCATACGCGCCTATGCCGGCCGCCCAGCAGGAGACCAACGTTAGATTTATGGACATGGCCATAAATCTACGATCAACGACTTATCGTTGATACCTGTCACACACAATGAAGTCATTTCTACATCGCTGCAACGTCATCAAACCGGTGACGTTGCAACGATATCGTTCATGATATCGTTGTGTGTAATGGACCCTTTAGCCTTGCTTAAATCAAGCCCTCACCAAGTTACATATCTCAGGGAGAGATGTCAGTCAGGCAATTTGACGTCATCAGGATTTTGGTAGGGAACCTGTCACGTCCTTTTTTGTTATTAAACCACCCCCAATGTTATTTAGATCATGTAGTCGTTATTAATAACCTTTTTTTAAGAATAAAAAAAGGAGATTTTGGTGTACTCACCGTAAAATCCTTTTCTCTTAGCCTCTAATTGGGGGACACAGACCGTGGGTGTTATGCTGCTGTCCACTAGGAGGCAACACTAAGCAGAATCTGCAAAAGACTTAAGTGGCTCCTCCTCTGCAGTATACACCCCCCTGGAGCAGGCATTGCCTCACCAGTTTTGTGCTAAAGCAGTAGGAGAGTTAACAGATAAAAACAGTAAAACAGGGCCTGTAACCACACAGGCAACCTGTGTAAACAGATATAGCTAACAAGGTAATAACAGTGTAACAAGGCCTGAAAACAAACAGGCACGTGTGTAAACAGTTAAGAGTTAGCAGAGTACTAAAAGTACCACAATGCCTGTAACTACGCAGGCACATGTGTAAAAAGTGAAGAATTAACAAAGCAATAATCGTATAACAAGGCCTGTAACTAAACAGGTTCATAGTACTACAAGGCCTGTAACCAAACAGGCACAAGTTTAAACAGTTCACAGAGTGATAATAGGCAAACATGTGTAAACATGTTAACCCTGAAACAGCTGAGAAGCAATGTGAGAACTGTAGAAAAAAAGGCCCACAAGGGCAATAGGGTGGGTGCTGTGTCCCCCAATTAGAGGCTAAGAGAAAAGGATTTTACGGTGAGTACACAAAAATCTCCTTTTCTCCTTCGCCTCATTGGGGGACACAGACCGTGGGACGTCCTAAAGCAGTCCCTGGGTGGGGGAACACAATGGAACTAATAGCACTGAGCATGGTCAGTGAAGACTATGCACCAACAGGCGGTCTGCTGCCACCTGGAGGGCACGTCTACCCAGACTTGCGTTTTGCCGAGAACAGAGTGCAAGCACTGTAAAGGCTTAAGTTTGTGCGTAGGCTGACCGCTTGGCTGCCTATACACTTGTTGCACTGACCCCTAGTGCCGAACGGCCCAGGAGGCCACCACGGCCGTAGTAGAATGTGCCGTGATGCTGCTGGAAGGGATGAGCTTTCGATGGTATAAGCATCTTAGATGGTTAGACGGATCCACCTTGGTAGAGGTGCCTTAGAGGCTGACAAAATTTATTTCTGTCCTCTGGAAGAAAGTATCTGACCTCTTCGAAGGGCATTGTCTTGGATACCTAGATGCGTAGGGCCCCGACAAGGCCCTGCATATGTAGGTCCTTCGCGACCGGATGGACAGGAGTCAGCAAAGCGATGGCAGAGAGATGTATTCATTTAGGTGGGAAGAGTACACCACCTGTAGCAGAAAGATGCAACGAGCCGCAGGGCAATCTTGACCAGATGGAAACCCAGAAAAAATGGTTTACATAAAATATCGCTGCAAACACCGATACCTCTGTAAAGAAAATAATTTTTCCACCGAAACATACCACTGTTTGGATGGGAATACTAAGGGTAATATCCTATAGAGGCTCAAATGGCGGTCTTGTAGGGCCGTGAGGCAGGGTGGATTGATTTAAATCACGCCGATTTAAATCATGATTTAAATCACGATTTAAATCAAAAGTTTTTTTTCTATTTAAATCGGATCGATTTAAATCATGATTTTAATCATGATTTAAATCACTGATTTAAATCAAAAGGTTTTTTTTTTAATATAAATCACGATTAAAATGAGAAGTGAGAGCAGTGTGCATGTGCGCCCATAGTTACACGGACGAAACTAGGGGCAACGATCTAACACCAGGGTGAGGGGGGACCCCAAAGTAAGTAAAAATCTTTTTTGTTTTACTATATGGCAATAGGTAGGTGTTTAAAAGCAGCATGTCTTAATTGTATAAACTATTAATAGCCTCCACATTTTGTTCATACTGCCCCTTTAATTCCACACTTCTAGCTTGGTTTCAGTTTTGGTTTAGTTTCTTTTTCCCTGCATTCAGTTGACATGCCCAAACTTGTTGGATAGTCAGCAGTATTTGGCTCAGGCTGTAGTAACATCAGCAGTGCTTGGCTCAGGCTGTAGTAACAATCAAACTTCATAAGTGATCTGTGTGAGCCATGGCAGCAGGTCGTAAGAGAGACCCTATTTGGGTTCATTTTGTTGAGATGCCAGCAGCAGATCTTGGAAAGAAAGGTGCAAGAGCAAAGTGCAAATACTGTCAAAAGGATATCCAAGGACTTGTTTGCCGTTTGAAATCACATTATGAAAACTGCAACCAGAAGGGAAATGAAGATGTTGATAGTGATACAACTAATGTCAATGAACCCCCACAGCTTCACAAATACATGTTTGCAGATAACGTCGTTAATGAACTAAAATCACTGGACTGGTGGAAGTCGCAATCACTTGTTCTTCCAGCAAAGATAATAAATCTAGCTACTCAGCTACTGACTGCATCGGCTTCATCCGCAGGAGTAGAGAGATTGTTTTCTTCATTTGGTTTTGTGCACACAACAGTCCGAAACCGCTTAGGAACTGCTTAAGCAGGACAACTGGTTTTCCTATTAAAAGTCCTAAATAAACAGTAGGCTTAAAGGACTGATGTATTCACTGAAGATGTTTGCTTACTTCAAACGTTAGAGATAGGCTATTGTTAAAAAGTACTTACTCTCTGTAGTTCAATTCTGAGTGTTTAATAGTGCAAATAAAAATTATTAGGTTTCATAATCAACTGTTTTAATATTTTTATTTGTGTAAAACAATTAGATTTGCAAAAAGACAAAGTTTTGCTTGTGTACAACTTGATTAAAAAATCTGATTTAAATCAAATGATTTAAATCAAAAAAATCTGATTTAAATCAAAAAAATCTGATTTTTTTGATTTTTTTAAAAAAATCAAGATTTTTATCCACCCTGCCGTGAGGACGAAGTTCAGGTCTCCACTTGTGTAAGAAGGGGAAACGGGCTGAAACTTGCTGTGTGAGAGATCCTAAGGACAGACTTGAGTCTAGGTCTAAGCAGAAGCAACCGAGAGGTCTTGGTATGAAATAGGGGCAAGGGGGAAATGACCTCTAAAGGTGCTCTAGGCAAAAAAACAAAAAACTATTACACGTGTGATGGTATATCGTTGATAAGGCTGGTTTCCTCGCTGTAACTGTGGTCGCTACAATATCCTGGGAAAAAAGCCTTGGGTTAAGTGCCCGGTGTCAAGGGCTACGCCATTAATTTCAGAACTGAGGAATCCTGAGAGAACTGGCCGAGAGAGAGCAGGTGTGGACTGTCTGTTAGTCGTCCTGGTACTGCTGCCATGATGTGGACGAACTCTGCATACCAAGCGCAGCTGGGCCAGTCTGAGACCAGAGGAATGATCTGGCGATATTCTTGTTTGAAATTCCGCACTAACTTGGTAGTGGGGAAAGAATATAGGGGAGGTGGATACAGGTCCAGTCTTGGACCAGTGCGTCTGTCCTACTGACTGAGTCCTGGGACCTAGCCAAGAAGATTGGAACCTTGGCATTGAGGCGTGACTCAGTCGGGTCACACATTTGTGGTTTCCTGGCGCTGGCAGCCTTGACGTAGGACTGTGGATGAAGGGACCGTTTCCCTAAGTCCATCCCTTGTCGGGTTAGGAAAAAAAAGACGCTTCCCAGATGTGTACACCTGGTATGAGAACAGCTGGCAGTACAGTGTTCAAGGATTCCCCCAAGTGAAGGATGTGGCGAACGTCTGTCATTGCTTGGAGACTGTGGGTTTCACCCAAATGGTTAACGTATGCCACGGCTGTGGCATTGTCTGACTGTATCCTGACATGTCCGAATGCTAGAAGGTGACTGACGGATTTCAGTACTAGAAATATTGCCTGAATCTTCGTAGAATGAGAGGCATCTTCAGATCTAGGCAAGGGTACTGTAGTGTGCATTGTGACGGGGGTACACAGAACCACATCCTGTTCTTGTGCCAAGCCGGAACATGGATAAATGCAAAAAAAGCCGGAGATGCAGCTGAGCCAATGGAACTGCCTCCAACGCTGCCACTATCTTGTCTAGGACTCTCGTGGCAGTTGTGAAGGACTCAGGAGACCGCTGAAGGAGACTGCGGATTCCTAGACGAAGAATCCGTGCCCTGTCTGGGGAAACTTGACTAGACCTGTGGATATGTTGCGACTAAAGGCCACTGGTTTCATCCGATGCTGTGTGTCCAATGAGGCTGAGACTCCATATGTGATGCTGCAGCATGTGGCCGTCGTGAGTATACGCAGCGGAGCTGCGACTTCTGGAGTGGCCTTGGAGTTGCGGTAGACTTGTGGCGGTCGATCCGCTAACCGAGTCTTCTTAGCATGCAAAGTGAAGGTGACACTTTGTACACAGTCCCTGAAAGTCATGCATTGATGAATACGTCGTCCAGAAATAGGAGACTCCTTTGACAACTTCAGGCTAGAAAAAAACTTTGTATTTATGATCTTCTGGTCTTACAGAATTCTCTCTTGACTCCTGATTCGAGAAGGGGCGGACTGCGTGGAAGAAGGGACGGACCACGGTCACACAGGGGACCGGAGGGCCCATGCATTGGATTAATGCAGTTGGGGATCTGCGAGGTCCTGCTTCGGTGCGGGCTGTGCAGATTGTTTGCGCGTGTAATCTCGACCCAAGTACCTATTATAGGTGTGGTGAGGAGATTGACAGCTGGGCTCTTGATCCATGTCCTGCAACTCAGAGTTCTATCTGTGAGTCTGGGGCGAGAGGCCGGGTAAACCTGTGAACAGGAGGGCCCATCCATTGGAACGATGCAGTCGGGAGTCTGCTAGGTCCTGCTTCGGAGCGGGCTGTGTAGAGTGTTTGCGCGTGTTATCTCAACCCAAGTACCTAATATAGCTGCAGTGAGGAGATGGTAGTTGGGCTCGTGGTCCACTCTTGCGACCCAGAGCTCTGGTTTTGTAGCCTGGGGAGGGAGGTTGGGTAGGCGTCGAGAATCGCAACTTCAACCCGAGTCCTCGGCAATGGGGAGTCGAGGAGGAGTATGGCATATAGCAATCTCAGCTACAACCCAGTGCCCCAACCATGGGGAGCTGAGGATATGCTATAGGTCGTAGGTTCCAGAGACCCTTAGTTGAATTACCCGTGAAGCTGCGGAACACGGTATTTAAATCCGCGTCTTGTAGGACTTGGCTGTCCTCACCACCATCCAGAACTCCAAATGTGGGGTCTGGAGAGGATTAGCGAACAGTCTTGGGACGCCTGACATTGTCGGGCAATTTTTGGGTTGTAGCAACTTCAACTGAGCTGTCCCAGAGTGGAGGAAGGGGGTGGGGGGGGGAGGTGGGCCACGGAAGAACCTGTCAGGTAAACCCGTGGAAGGTCACCACAATCCAGTTTTCCCCACTGCGTGGGAGCCCAGAAGCCCAGATAGAGGTACATTGTAAGAGTAGCTGAGACGCCTGAATATCAACTGACCTCTCTCAACGTTGGGAGACCAAGGTAAGGGCCAGTCGGCGTCTTACCTTAACCTAGCAACCCCTATGCAAAGTCATAAGGCTGGCTAGGCGTACCAACAGGTAACTGGATCGGTAGTATGAAATAAACAAAATGTGCAGTGGCCCGTGCGCTGGCAGAGAGACTCTGCATGTGCAGCTCTAGGAATCAGGAACGTTATTATAGGGTAATTCTGGAGAAGCTAACATGTTTGCACTGCCCTTTGTATTGGAGGTGTACAGAGGACAAGTTGCAGCGGGATATATAGCCCTGCAGGTTGCTCTGCTGTTGCTATTGGAGACCGCCGCACAGCAAAGCTGTGCTGACTGTACCATCCAAGACCATGTGAGCCCCGTGCGGCTAAAGCGGTGCTGCCTCCTATATAATGCTGGGTCCAGAGATGGGCATTGACGCCCTGTGTTTCCCTCAACTCTTGTAATGTATACAGAGGAGGGTTCTGTGGGCCAGTATACAGTCCAGCTGGTACTGTACCCCCACATTGTTTGTCACTCCATGGGAGTAATGTAAGTTGCATTGTGGTAGGGACTGATGCAGAAGCAGTCTGCACTTTACTGGCAGGCACACTTGGTCCTGCTTTAACACTGCTACAGGCTCTCCTGTGAGAGCTGCTTGTATGTTTATGTGGGAAGGAGGGGGGAGGGGGGGAGGAACATTGAAAGAGCGCGAAGCTCTGTGAAAAAAATATTCCCCTGCAGCTCCGGTCTGCCCCTGCCATGACGCCGGCCGCGTCATTATCATCATCAGGGGGCGGGCCGGGGGCGGAGGAAGGGGCGGCGGCTTCGCGCTAGGCCGAAGCCGCGGCCTAAAGTTGAAAATGGGGCCGAAAATAGCCCCAGGCCGGCGCGGAGGTCCCGGAACGGCGCGAACCGGACCCAGACCCCGCCGGACCTCCCGGGCATAGTAGCGGCGGCACAGAGGGGGCCTCGGCAGGAGCACCCAGGACTGGGGCTCCTGAAACAGTCTACAGAGGCGGTGCAGGTAACATGCAGGAGCGCAGGTAAGACTGTGCTCCTGTTACTGCTGGCAGCCCGGAGTCCCCCGACCCTTCAGGCGACAGTGTAGTGGTGGCCCCATCAGTCCTGGAGTCCGGCCGCAATAAATGGGTGCCAGCTGTATGCAGGGGCACAGAAGGTCTGCTGCCTGCAAAGTGTCTCCTGGCCCCATTAGGAGCACACAGCAGGGCTGGGCTCCTGGGGAGTGCTGCAGTGTTGGAGCTGGAGCTTGCTGGAAGTACGTGCCCCAAAGGATCACATAGCAGGGCTGAGGATCCATGTGCCTGAGGAGCACGCAGCGGGGCTGAAGGCTCAGTGTGCCGTGCTGTAGCATGTGCCCATCAGGAGCACACACCAGGGCTGAGGCTCCATGTGCCTCAGGAGCACGCAGCAGGGCTGAGGCTCCATTGTGCCTCAGGAGCACGCAGCAGGGCTGAAGGCTCCATTGTGCCTCAGGAGCACGCAGCAGGGCTGAAGGCTCCATGTGCCATGCTGTAACATGTGCCCATCAGGAGCACACAGTGGGACTGAAGCCTGCAGGCATCCATCTAGAGTCCCAGCCCAGAATGCAGCATGTGCTGCTGATACCTGTGGTGCCTCAGCCTAAACACCCAGAGGGTGATTAGGGGGGACGTCATCTGGCAGGTAATCCAGCTCTGGCTTCAACTCAGGACCCCGAGGGAGTGAGGAAGGTGGATGTTATGCTGGGCTGTCTCAACTTTAACCCAGCAACCCAACAGTGGGAGGCCGAGAAAGGAGTACGGCATATGTAACGATTCTCAACTTCAACCCAGCGCCCCAACAGTGGGTGGCCGAGGAAGGAGCATGCCAGGGGCCACGCCGGACCCACTTTTCTTCATTGGAAGAAAAAAAGACAAAATAAATAGAGAGTAAAAATGGGTCGTGTGCCTCCTTCGACACTAAGCAAAAAATTGGTGAGGCAATGCCTGCTCCAGGGGTGTATACTGCAGAGGAGGAGCCACTTAAGTCTTTTGCAGATTCTGCTTAGTGTCGCCTCCTAGTGGACAGCAGCAAAACCACCCACGGTCTGTGTCCCCCAATGAGGCGAAGGAGAAAATAGGTGAATTTATCCCAAAAAAGCATTTTAACAACTTATCTATTTTCATTAACTAGCTGTGCAAACAGTCAAGTAGTCATCCGGCTAGTTGCCAAATGCTCTGTATAAAGGACCTGTGTGATATCATGTCCATGTAACCGTAATGGGTGAAGCTAAGCAAGCTAAATCGTTAAGATCTATGTAGACTTAACTCCACCTATTATAGTCACATCGTCGTGACATCACACAGGTTCTTTCAGCATTTTCTGAAATTCAGCTGATTATCCATTAACCATCGGAATGCCTCTAATGTAAACCTGTAAGTTGTTAAAATGCTTTTTTGGGAAGAATACATTGATTTTAAAAACAAAAACAAAAAAGTTTATTAATGAACACTACTTGATCTAAATAACATTGGGGGCGGATTAATAACAAAAAGGACATGACAAGTTCGCTTTAAGAGAAAATTTTGTATCTAAAGCCTGAAAAAAAATCTGTTCAAATTCTACCTGCAATATCAAATTAATAGTAGCCTAATTTGCAGATCTAAAATACCCTATTTAATTGCAAGGGTGATATTATGTATGCACACCCACTGTCAAATACAGAGATTTAAAGAGGACCTGTCACCAAAGCAGGCATGGTGATCTAATTACAGCACTGGATACAGCATGTCTGCAGCATGCAGGCAAGGGGTCCCCCAGCACTTGAGCAGCCCTGTACCCCGAGATAATACACTTAGAAAACTTACATGCTCCAGCCACTAAGGAGGTGGCTAGGGGCTGCAGCCAAAGGCAGATTGACACCCTCTGCCTGTGTACTCTGCCCACCGCTGCCAATCATTCTCTCCCTGAGGGGGCGGGGCTAAACAGATGGGAGAGAGAAAAAAAACTGTTTAAATGCTGGAGAAGAGGGAGAGAATGATTGGCAGCGGTGGGCAGATTACAGGCAGGGGGTGTGAATCTGCCCTTGGCTGCAGCCCCTAGCCACCTCCTTAGTGGCTGGAGCATGTAAGTTTTCTAAGTGTATTATCTCGGGGTACAGGGCTGCTCAAGTGCTGGGGACCCCTTGTCTGCATGCTGCAGACATGCTGCATCCAGTGCTGTGATTAGATCACCATGCCTAGTTTGGTGACAGGTCCTCTTTAAGGATCAGTTTCCAATTACTGAAAATGTTCTGAAAATTATTCAGCAAATGTGCCTATGACATCACTCCACCCACATAGGCATACACAAAACCATGATAAACTTTCATGCTGCTACCCATCTTCAAACAAGTGCTGTAACCCAAATACTAACTATCCTGAGGTCATTTCAAAACTGATATTCTAGACTTAAAAATTTAAAACATGGCATCTGCAAGTAAATACAAATCAAAACAAAAAAAAATAAGAACAAACAAAAAAAGAAAAATCAAAAGCAGTGATCTAACCATATATTTACCAGCGAACACAAAGAATTCACCATATATTAAAGAATGTGCTGAACTGGTGGATCTCTACAAATAAAAAGCCTGTGGCTTACCTTTGGTAAGGAATGAGCTGCATGAAGAAGTCGTCTACGATGTTGTAGGTCTAGGATCCCAATGTCTTTCAGGTCCTGATCTTCTAAAATATTATCTGCCTGCATAAAAAAATAAAAATAATTGAAAGGAAAAAGTAGATGGCATCTTATTCAATGAAGTACCATACTTATTAAATAAATTAAAAACATACATAACACTGGGGAACAATTTGAAAAAAAATTTCTGTTGAGTTAGATTTTTGAGCTGATTCATACTAAATTTGGCATGCGGATTCCAAAAATGTAGTCAGTTTTTTTCTAGCACGTCAAGTTTTTCCTCCACAACTTACCTGCCAGAGAAGCACAATTGCACTGATATCTGTAATAAGACTTGTTATCTGATTACAATTCAACTCATATAGAGCTATATGATATATGATAGTGTTAAAAAACATATTTGTCATGCCTATTTCTTATATATTTCATATTTTGTTCATATTTGTACTATTTAAAAAGAAAAAAACACTTTTTAGGTACAGTAGTTTACATATTTTTGAGAAGACAAAAATCCTATAGTTCAAAAACTTGACGTGATAGAGAAAAACTGAGATCATTTCTGGATTCAGCATCCAAAAATTAATTAAGAACAGTTTTCTGACCTAACTCCTAAAAAATTGTGTTCCCCAGTGTAATCCAAAGATAGATGACTTTTTGAATTATGTGTATAAGGTTTATGCTGTAATGGTGGTGTTTTTTAAAGACTATATTTTTCAAATGTTAATGTGTTAACTAACCAACCTCCTCCTGCTCAAAAAGTGCATGAAAGTTTTGCGCAAAACCAGATAAACGGTCTGCTGAACTCGAGTTGAAGCCTACATTTGCTGCAAAGTAGAGGTGGTTTATTATACATTGGGGAGAATAAGTATTTGATACACTGCAGTTTTTTCCCACCTACAAAGAATGGAGAGCGCTTTAATTTTTATTGCAAGAACACTTTAACTGTGAGAGACAAGAATCTAAAAAAAAAAAAAAAAAAAAAAAAATTACACTATCATTTTTAAATAATTAAACTGCATTTTATTGCATAAACTAAATATTTGATCACCTACCAACAAGCAAACATTTTCTGTCTCTCACAGATCTGTTAAGGCAGCTTCACACTGCGGTCAGATCCGGTCCAGGACTGTCAGGGATGACCCCGACAGCCCTGGACTGGATCAGCACACAGAACTGGAGGGCTAAATTACCCTCCGGTCCGGTGTGCAGCTGCCACCGCTGATAGGTCAGGACCATGGCTACAGCTGAGTGTGGCTGCACACCGAACCGGAGGGCAATTTAGCCCTCCAGTTCTTTGTGCTGATCCAGTCCGGGGCTGTCATGTTCATCCCTGACAGCCCCGGACCGGATCTGACCACAGTGTGAAGGCGCCCTTAGCTTTCCTTTAAGATACCCTCACACTCTGCACTCATTACCTGTATTAACTGCACCTTTGAACTCGTTAACTAATCCAAATTATTAGAACATTTGACTCTATCCAGGATGGTTTAAACAAAAGTGTACCATCAATGCCATAGACAAAAAACAATACTGCACTTGCAGGACGCAGTCAGGCCACACTTGTGTAGCAAGCCCAGATACAGCCTGCATCTGGGCTTGCTACACAAGTGGGGTCTGACTGGTTTTTGTCTATGGCATTGATGGTAAGTGTTGATGCTGCTTTTTCTAGTAGTTTTTGTATATTTTTGATAGGACTGACGAGCATGGGAATCCGTGTCGTGGATCGTCAGCTTAAGTGTCTTGGCCAACACATGAACAAATATCCCATTCCCATCTATAAAGGTTTCTTGTTCATCATACAGAAAACTTTTCTGCACTTTTTTATTCATTTCAGGGTGTAGTTGGGCCACTAGTGGGCGCCATTCATCTAGTGGTGCAGAAACATTGTACTGTGCAGCCCATAGCTAAGGCAGCAGAGCTTGGGTAGCTTTCAGACATTCTGCACCATATGTATCAGTGTGAATGCTGCCCTATGCAGGCCCTTAGTGTGCATGGCAAGTCGCCTCCCATACCTTGGTTGAGGTGATTCATTAGCCTGCATCTGGGCTTGCTACACAAGTGTGGTCTGACTGCATCCTGCAACTGCAGTATTGGTTTTTGTCTATGGCATTGATGGTAAGTTTTTGATGCTGCTTTTTCTAGTAGTATTTAAACAAAAAGGAGATTTTTGTGTACTCACCGTAAAATCCTTTTCTCTTAGCCTCTAATTGGGGGACACAGACCGTGGGTGTTATGCTGCTGTCCACTAGGAGGCGACACTAGGCAATATCTGAAAAAGAGTAATTGACTCCTCCTCTACTAGCATACACCCCCTGGCTGGGCCCTTACCCGACCAGTTTTGTGCTAAAGCAGTAGGAGAAGAAGAAAGTGACAAGAATTAGGTCAGACAAGGGCGACTATATATGACGCCAAAGGACCGTAGAGCTTAATAGAAAAAACAATGTGAAGCTCAACGAAAGTAAAGCCTAAAGAAAAGGCATGTATACAGGAAAGCATTCAAGATAGAAACAATACCCACAAAGCCCGATACGGACAACAGGGTGGGAGCTGTGTCCCCCAATTAGAGGCTAAGAGAAAAGGATTTTACGGTGAGTACACAAAAATCTCCTTTTCTCCTTCGCCTCATTGGGGGACACAGACCGTGGGACGTCCTAAAGCAGTCCCTGGGTGGGAGAGAATATTGTTATAAACTCTTCTAAAAACGCACTACCGAGGTGGAATATTGCCGCCTGGGGAATACGTATACCCGGATCTGCGTTATTTAATGCTTGAGTATAGACGTCAAAATGATCACTAAAAATAAGACTAACTCAGACGGCTGGCGAGCACACCTGTGTGTACATAGCCCTGGCGCCCAAGATCTAGGATACTCCTTTCCTAGGAGTAGAGAACCTTGGTATGCAATGATCGAAAAACCATACCATATCTAGCCAGCCGTTCTAGCCAGCAGTTCTAAGGCAATAGACCTGTGACCGGGGAACCTGGCATAGTCCCTTGGTATCATTCTGAAGAAAAAAATGACCTAGAGAGTCCGGTCTCTGCATGTGTGGAATGTCCAAACAGGCACAAAGACTGGCAGAGAGACAGAATGTACCCAACATCACTCAATGCCCTGGTATGAAGCACAGGGATGGAAGAAAAAGGACTTGCAGGTGGGATGAAAAGACCACCTTCATAAGGGTGACCGCGTAGGTCAAGCACCGTTAAAGGTGGAGGAAAGGCTGCAACTAGGAAATGCCACAGCCGAACAGTATGAACCGGTAGTGGTAATGGAAGTGCCTCCAGAAGACACATAGTTCTGGGAACAGCGTATGGAAACTTCGAGAAAACAGCAAGGTACTTGAGAATAATAAAGAGATAACTGAAGCCGGAAGCACAAGAAGACGCAGCACCAGCATCTAAGGTGCATACAGCGATGGCAGCCGGAGAAAAAGTCAGATCTCTGGTAACAGGACCAGAGAGACCTTACGTAAACACACCTGTGAACGTCCCGGCAAGGGTGGCTAAAAGCCAAGGGATATACCCAGGAAGGTAAGCCATGATGCGTGGAAAGCCACTGCAAGTGAGAAATAGGCCTTTTGTCATATACACACACACACATATATATATATATACATATATACATACATACGTAAACATCCATGCCCATAGATGGCCAAAACCCCAGAATGTGAGGGAGAAAACCCCCAAATCTATGGGATCTGCCGGTGAGTACAGGACATCAAACGTCTGGCAGTAATGAACCATGAACAGTAAACCTAGACAGAGAACAGGGTGACGACTGCTGTCAGCGACACGTCGAGGTAGATGAAACCCCTGGACTGTCTGGGTGGAAAGTGGGCCCAAAGGAGAGAAGGCACTCCGATGGATATGATTATGCGTGCATCCGAGAAGGGTATGCAGATAGAAACATACCAGGGAAAGAACTGTATTCAGGAGCGGATTATCGTAACGGTGCTCAGACTAGAGAACTCGAGGAAGCCAAGACCAGTTGAAAGAAAAAACCTCTGACTAACGACAGTCAGACAGGATAAAGACGGCCCCACTGGGGAAAAGATGTGCCCAGTGTAATACCTGATCGTTGAAGAAGTCTACCTGGAGATTAACATGTGATAACTAAGATGTATTCAGCTTCGTCAAATGGAACTGATGATCCATCCGTAGTCCGGGAAATAACATAGGCGAGAGTGACTATGACTGAAGATTAACAAGATGCCTGTACCCGGGCACGAACCGGGCAACTTTGCGTTGGTAGACAGCTGGTCTTACCACTAGGTCACAGCACCTATGTACCGTTTTGAAGCGTAACATCGGAGCTCAAGTGAAAAGGTCTTCAAGCGATCTGGAACGAAGGGGGAGGGGGCCTCTCTGCGTAGATTAAGGCATATGAAGTACAACTGGTCCTGAGAGGCGTGCCGACATCCTGCTCTTGTCCCGGGTGGCAGAGCTATACTCTGATGCCTGATGTGATATAGCTAGTCCGGCGACAGTTAGTGCGCTACAACCCAGGGGCCACCTAGTACTGTGCCATTTAGTCTGTGGCATTGATTTAGCTGTTGCAATGGCCATCAGCATGCTGCAATCCAGGAGGCGATTGGGGAGCCTGAAAATTGGCCCGGAGCTACGTCATCCGCAGCAAGCTCAGATATCCATTGTGAGGAGCTTGATGTAGAAAGTCTGTGGCAAGCCGTCCATAGGGGAGATCGGAACGCATAGGAACCGTCGCCCACGACTGCAGCCATCATGGCAGAGGGAGATCGGAACGCATAGGAACAGTCGCCCACGACTGCATCCAACATGGCAGGGGGAGATCGGAACGCATAGGAACCGTCGCCCACGAATGCATCCTCGACTGCATCCATCATGGCAGGGGGAGATCGGAACGCATAGGAACCGTCGCCCACGACTGCATCCAACCTGGCAGGGGGAGATCGGAACGCATAGGAACCGTCGCCCACGACTGCATCCTTGACTGCATCCATCACGGCAGGGGGAGAGCGGAACGCATAGGAACCGTCGCCCAGGGCTTCATCCATTGTGGCAGGAGGAAGAACGCGGAGGAAACACCTCGTGTTTCTGCCTGTTGTAGTTTGCGGGAAATCAGTACGTCAAGGTACCGTCGCCCTCAGTAGACGCAACTTCCGGGAATGGCGAGACAACTGGGAGAAAAAAGCCGTTGTTAGAGGCCTTAAACCTTCTGTTCCACATGGAGAATAGACAGTTAGTCAGTGTAAGGGAGAAGCTCCTACATTCTGAAGCCTTAGTTTGCCTTCAAACCAAAAAATCCCGTGAGGGATTTCGTAGGGACAGGCTCTGCCTTCCAAATGTGTGCCAAGCGCCCATGCCGAAGGTAAAGCTTTCGCAGCCATTACGGCCGTACAATGTTTACTGCATGAATGAGGGCGTGCGTGCTGGATGTAGATCTGGGCCCAGGCCTCGGTTGCGCTGGGCGGCGTGCTGAGGAGGGGAGCGACCCAGTTGTGCTGTGTCGCTATTGAAGGAACTTCCAAGTAAGGAAAAAACAGGAACCGTACTCACGGCCATGCCGCGTACCAGACGGTCCACCTGAGGTTCATTCGACCAGAGTAGGGTCCGTGTAGACAACGGAGACTGGTAGGTCCTGCTTCAGGGTGGACCTTGCAAGCACGTGCACGTTTCCTCAATGCACCTGCATGACAGGTGTGGCGAGTGGCTGCAGGACCTCTTGTTCCACGGCCAGCAACCCAGCATCTTAATGTTTTGTAGCTTGGGGAGGTAGGCCGGGTAGACTCCTGATGTTTGAACTCCGACCAGAAACTCCACCAGAGGAAGTGGAGGAAGACGAAAAAACATGCGGTATTCATAACCTTGACCCAGCACCCCGCCCGAGGGGAGCTGAGGGAGGAGTATGGATATAACTAGGAGTTCTCAAAAACTGCACCCCAACAGAGGGGAGCTGAGGGAGGAGCATGAAAGGTGCCTCATGTGTCAGAGACTCGTCCTTGAAACCTCTGTGTGAGGGGGGGATAGTGATCCTCGCAACCCTGCATCTCTGGAGTCCGGAGGGATCCAGAACCGACCATTGTGTGAACGCTTGGCTCCCTGCAGGAACTGAGTATAGGTCCCTGCAGGAAGATCAGTCGTGTTCGTAGGAGGGGTGATTGACCCGGAGTCGTGGAAATACAATGGTGAAGGAACCACACCGAGATCCTGTCGACCTACATACGGTAAAAAACCGTGAATCAAATGCCACTGAGAGTGATCCCTTTGTTAAATAGGAATCCTGGTGAGCTAGCGAGGGCAGCTGGGACCCATATATAACCGCCTAGCGGGCCTGGAGCCCCGGCGTTGTTGTTGTCATACAGAGGCCCAACTGTTGGTTCTGAGGAAAGATGCTGGACAGTCCTGAGAAGAGTCAACTCCTACGCAGCTGTCCAAATGTGGTTGGCAAAGGAAGAACGTGACAGAGTCGTGCAGTCTTGAAATATGACGACTGCAACAGCACCCCCAACCGAGGGGGTTGAGTGTGACGGTAGAATCTCCGCTTCAACCCAGCATCCTGACTTGAGGAGAACCTAGAAGAAGCATGTTGGGCGACTGAGAGGTATCTGGGCGTCAGTCTGAGTACCCCACTGTGGATGGCCTAGGAAGGTCGGACCATCATGTGTCGGGTCGACCAGGGAATACCCTGGGATAGATGGTAATAGAGGCAAAGCCACAAGCCTTATGAGACATGGACAAGTTGTCCACATTACGTCATAGGTCTCCTGATCCAACCTCATTGCCATATACTATAGGCACTGTATTTTCAACTGCAGTCCCCACTAGAAATACCCCCCTTGTATGGGAATAAGCCTTTCTAGCTTAAACTCCAGCTGACTGCAGGACATAATATTGTATGCATACCCAGACAGAGGTGGGGGGGGGTGTAGAGAGGAGCAGCAGAATGAACTGCTGACTAAATACTGCCTGCTGGAGAGAAGAGAACCAGTACAATATATATATAGCACAGAAACCTATGCATGAATATTCTTCACAGAGTAAATGTGAGACACACTGTGCATTATTACGTAGCTAAGCAATTAGCTAGTTCCCAGAGGAGCCCTATTTGTAGGTCTCCTGTAGCAACTGGACTACGTCCTCAGACTTCCCCTTAGGATGGAGGCGGTGGGGAGCCTGGGACATTAAACTGGGGCCTTAACCTGCTCTGCCTCAGCACCTGCGTGAGCGGTGCTGCTAGCAAGAGCCCCCTTTACAGCTGCGGCCCGAGGGGAGCAGCTCCGGACGGCGCTGTAGCCACCGGAGAAGGAGAATAAGGGGGCGTGACCAAGACGCAGGAAACCTCGCGGGGAGCGAGGAGCGCGAAACAACGGCCCGCCTCCCGCATGACGCGCTCCGTGATGCAATCCAGGGGGCGTGCGGGGGGCGTGCCGGCCAGCGCTAGGCCGAAGCCGGGGCCTAGAGTAATTATCGGCCCCGAAAAACAGTGGGGGCCGGCGCGGAGGACTAAAAAAAAAAAAGCAAAAACTGGTCGGGTAAGGGCCCAGCCAGGGGGTGTATGCTAGTAGAGGAGGAGTCAATTACTCTTTTTCAGATATTGCCTAGTGTCGCCTCCTAGTGGACAGCAGCATAACACCCACGGTCTGTGTCCCCCAATGAGGCGAAGGAGAAAGTGATGGTTTTATGGCTCATTATAACACCTAAAGAATGTTGTTTCAAAGACATTGAAGTCTTAAGACACCCATGTTTTCTTATAAATTAGTGTCATAAAAACTTACACATCACTAAGCCTGCCTGATTGAGGACACTCTCCAGGCTATTTTGTTTAGTTAAATGTCCAGGCTCTTTTTTGTTTATTTAGTTAAATGTCCATTCATTCTAGTTGTGCATATATAAATTTTGAGTTTCTTTCAATATTTTGTCATACCAGCCTGATGAAGGGACCTAAGGGCGGCTTCACACTGCAGTCAGATCCGGTCCGGGGCTGTCAGGGATGAACCGGACAGCCATGGACTGGATCAGCACACAGAACTGGATGGCTAATTTGCTCTTTAGTCTGGTGTGCAGCCGCACTCAGCTGCCGCCGCTGATAGGTCAAGACCGCGGCTCAAGAGCAGTTGCGTGCGGCTGCACACCGGACCGGAGGGCAAATTAGCCCTCCAGTTCTGTGTGCTGATCCAGTCTGGGGCTTTCAGGTTCATCCCTGACAGCCCTGAAGCTGATCTGACCGCAGTGTGAAGCCGCCCTAAGACGTCTCGAAAGCTCGCCTTGTAACATCACTTATTTTATTTTTGTTAGCCATTAAAAGGTATCACAACTACAAGACTTATCTTGTTTCTCCCACTGAGAGCAATCAACATTTTCTCAACTGGCTAACACGGTACCTAAACCTTTTTCTTCTAGAAAATGGAAGAAACACAGGGTGTCAAAGTTCCGCAGTCTGGGGCTCCATGCAAAATTTGGCCTCGGGTTAAGGATGATTCAGAAAAATGTCAGGAATCAGCCTGGAACTACAAGAGAGGACCTGGTCAATGACCTGAAGAGAGCTGGGACTACAGTCTCAATGATTACCATTAGTAACACACTAAGCTGTCATGGATTAAAATCCTGCAGGGCATGCAAGGTCCCCTGCTCAAGCCAGCACATGTCCAGGCCTGTTTGACGTTTGCCACTGATTATCTGGATGATCCAGAGGAGGCATGGGAGAAGACCGTATGGTTAGGTGGGACCAAACTAAAATATTTTGGTATCACTTCCACTCGGCGTGTTTGGCGGAAGGAAGAGTACAACCCCAAGAACAGCATCCCCACCGTGAAGCATGGGAGTGGAAAAAAAAAAATCATACTTTGGGGGTGCCATTCTGTAAGGGAACAGGATGCCTGCACTGTATTGAAGGAAGGATGGATGGGTCATGTATGGTGAGATTTTGACCAAAAACCTTCTAAGAGCATTGAAGATGGGTCGTGGCTGGATCTTCCAGCATGACAATGACCCAACACACTGCTAGGACAACAAAGGTGTTGCTCTGTAAGAAGCATTTCAAGTTCCTGGAGTCACCTAGCCAGTCTCCAAACCTAAAATTTTTGGAAGGAGCTGAAACTCAATGTTGTCCAGAGACGGTCTCGAAACCTGAAATATCTGGAGACTATCAGTATGGAGGAGTGGGCCAAAATAGCTGCTGCAGTGCAAGCTTTGTCAAAAACTACAGGAAAGGTTTAAGCTCTGTAATTGCAAATAAAGGTTTCAGTACCAAAGTTCTGTCTTTCTATTTTACCAAATAATTAGTTCATGTAATAAAATGCAAATTAATTATGTAAAAATCATACAATGAGATTTTCTCATTTTAATTGGATTGTATCTCTCGCTGTTGAAGCATATCAATGCTAAAAATTACTGACTTCTTCATTCTTTGTATGTGGGTCAACTTGCAAAATCGTTAGTGAATCAAATACTTATTTTCCCCACTGTAGGTGAGCCTCGGAATCTGTACAGGAAATAACACTGCACAATCATAGACTAGTTACAGATATTGAAGCAGTCATAAGAAGAGCTCATGATTCTGCAATCACTGCATGAAGCAGGCAGGGTATGTCGAGAAAGCCATAGCAAATGAAACCTGAAATCTTGATTTTTCAGACATTCTTCAGTTTCATTTACAAGTATGCCATATGTCCATTATTCATTTAAACAAAATAGGGAGGTCAGTTGGGGGACAATTATTATAAATAGCTAACAGTAACTTAAAAGGCTATATCCAGGGTAGGCATGTCCGGATCTCCATGTGAGCAGATGTGTGAAAGAAGAGTTCCTGCCTAACGTAGCTAACTTAGCCCAAATCATCAGCCTCCTGAGCCACAATGGGGAAAAAAAAAAAAGAAAAGAGGAGGAAAGCCCACTAAAGAAACAACGGTGGTGACCTACCTTGCCATGGATCCCTTTATCGTCAGAGAGACGATGGAAACAACCGCGGCCACCTCTGCCCTGACAATCAAATCCTGAGCTGACCTGTTCCCTGGGTCCCCTCAGAGGACACATCCACAATAAAATGGCTCCACACACCGAGACGCCATCTCTGGACAACCACATGCTGGAAGGCTCGGGAGCAGTGATTTTGGGGGACCTGGGAGCTGGAGACAACGTAGTGATCCCCCTGTGATAGGACCAACAGGGACATCTGGCTACTGTGCTTGCTGGGGGGGACTCAGGACGCTGGGCCTCTGTGCGTCCTTTGGGGTCTAGATCCTGCACAGCCCTTGGCTAACATGGCAGAAATTGCGGGGAGTGTTGTTCCTTCACCCCCCAATTTTCCAGCAAGGAACAGACCTCCATCCCCCTCTAACAAGTCACGCACAATGCAGGAGCACCCTGGGGACACGGTGAGACTCTAGTCAGGGCCTGCTCTGCAGAAGTACGACATCCTTACTTGAAACACCAGCAGGAGCTAAGATCAGCAGTCGCCCCTACAATCCCTTCAAGAGGACCCAATGAGCTACAAAATCCACTATACAAACAAGACCAAAGACCTATCTGCTTTACCCCAAAGACTGCCTAAACCCCATAAAATGCTTCCAAACCAAACAAACACAACCTAACATTGATGATCCCTATGATATCCCATTAATGTTACAGCCAAATGGTAGGGCTGGACGAGACTCATCGATGTCCTCACAGTCCCCTTAAGTGCTCTACTACTGATCCCTCACCTCTTGACTGGTTGGCACAATTCAATTCTTCCAACCTACAGGATTAGAATACCCCGCCGGGACTACTCCAAAACCTTCCCCCTGGCAACAAACCAATTCCCGAAAACGTCGCTCAACAGATTCCAGGCAGGACAATCCCCCTTGATTAATGCCTGTACTGGAGAATGCTCACCACCTTTACTTATTCCTATTCGGAAAACTCTGTAATGACACCTTGGATACAAGGTAGTCTGAGTGCTTCCCATTTCAGTTTTTTTTTGTTCATTAACACCAAGATTTACAAGATTTATAGTTGAAGTCTTTTGGATAGCGGCTGAAGGTTCCGATACGATCTCCCAAAAGAGCTGCACTGTTTTATTTGCACTGCCCTTACTAGAGCAGTCATAAACTTTGACATTAGTTACCTGACATATATCTTGTCCTGGGTATACCCTGCTTGGGATCCCAGCTTGTATCTATTATATATTGGAATGACTATATTTTTAACGGTTCACTATGTTGAGTATGGTATTATTGTTCTATTCTCTCTACAGATTATAAGATCCTGCATGTGATGTTTGAATGTGGACTTTTTAAGAGAGAATCTGACATTTGCTCTTAATAACATAGTGGAACCTAGTTTTCCTACTACAACCTACAAAAAAATTGCCACTGCGTAACAAGGAGATGGAAACAAAAGAACTACGGTATATACCGTAAATAAAAAAAAGTGATAACCAGATCAGTAACAAATATCATCAACATTATTCTTAAACAGGTATTATGAGGCTTATTAGAAAATGAATAAATACCTTATACTGCATGATTATGAAATTACAAAGAAAGGAGAAAAAACCTATATTATAAATGGCTAAAATTGTCCCAAAGGAGAGATATGGCAAAATAGAGGGCACAAAATTCTTAACTCCAAATACTATCAAAATTCAAATAAATAGATAGTAGGGCATATAAATGGTCCAGTAAATAAGCCAATCATAGGTGAAACGCATGTTGAGGTGTCGGCGTCCTAGAGGGCCTCTCTCAATTACCTCCTTAAGTTCTGGTGCTATGTCACAAGGTAACCCTGTACTTTCTATTCGCCTTGTTCACATGCTGCGTATTTGGCACATTTTTTATGCGCGTATTTGCCCCAAAAACGCATGTGCGTCTACCTTTCCCAGCAAACTGAATGGACATTCACTTTGTGCCATTCAGACGTTTCGTAATTTTATGCAGCGTTTTTGGAGCAAAAAACGCGCGTGTAAAAAGAATTAACATGTCAATTCTTTCCAGTTTTTCTTTCGCGTTTCTTTCATAGGCTCCATTATAAGTACTGGAAGAAACGTGCGTAAAAAAGCGCAATTGAAGTTGTTCTCTCGCGCTTTTTTTTACGTGCGTTTTTCCCCTTAAAAAAACGCGACAAATACGCAGTGTGTGAACACAGCCTTACTGATAATACTTGAAGTGCTGGTAAGCAGTCTTTCTACTGCATGCTACGTATTAGGGCTATTTTTAGACAGGGGCGTATCTAGTGGGGTGCAGCCGGACCTTTAGCCCCGGGCGTAACTCAGCGCCACTAATCTCCTCCGCGCCGCCCTGCATATTGTGCACAGGCGGCGCTACGCGTGCGCGACCCCTGCTGCTGGTCCGCACCCTGGCAGCAGTTCAAAACCCCCCCCCCCCCCGGTCACATCACGGCCGCGCTGCCGCAAACAGTGAGCACGCGCCGCGCGTACGGTGGGACAGAGAAGAGGAAGAGGAGCTGCTGCAGCCTGCCTGCCTCCCTCCTCCTGACTGAGTCGTCCAGTCCGTCCTGACTAGGTACTACTCTACTAGAGTAATTAAATAGTAATAAAGTAACCTAAACAGGGAGGGGGGTTGGATGCCTGTCCTGGGCTGGGAGTCGGGAGAGTTATGAGGTTTATATACATGTATACATCAGGCTCAGGCACCCACTATGAGGTACTATACCTCATAGTATGTGCCTGCCTGGTGATGTATACATATATACACCTCATAGTGTGCCTGCCTGATGTATACATATAAATACCTGAGGTATATATAAATGTATACATCAGGCAGGCACACACTATGAGGTATAATAAACCCCCCCGGTCTTCATCCATGGCTGCAGGGCAGCGGGGCTAGGCTAGCACCAACCCCTTCCCCCCCCCCCGCTCCTCACCTACTTTGGGGGGGGGGGCGCCGAAATAGAGCTGTGCCCCGGGCGCCATGAAACCTAGTTACACCTCTGTTTTTAGGTGTTATCCATATTTATTCAGTAAGTGCTAGTGCTTATTTACTTATTTTCTGGGGCCATTTACCGTATATACTCGTGTATAAGCCGAGTTTTTCAGCCCAAAAATTGGGCTGAAAAGTCTCCCCCTCGGCTTATACACGGGTCAATACGGTGGTGGGGGGCTGTGTCCGGGGCTGGGGAGGCTGCTGTATGAGCGCCCCACGTGGGGCCGCTCATTATATATGCACTGCTTCCCCCCGTCAATCAGCGGCAGGGGGAAGCAGTGCATATCTGTCCCCCAAATGCTGGCACTCGCCCCCCCCCCCCCCTCAGTGTAAGGGCCCCCCCCCGCTGCTTATCTTACCATCCCCGGTCTTCTGCACAGCGCCGGTCCTCCGTCCTCGCTGCTCTCATCCGGCTGCATCCGGGATCCCCGGCCGTCGCAGGCATATGACGTCATCGTGCAACAGCCGGGGATCCCGGATGCAGCGAGGACAGGAGCATGGAAGACGGAGCACAGGAGACCGGCGCTTTTGCCAGCATTTGGGGGCCTGTATACCCATGGGGCTGCTATATACCCCTGGGGCTGCTGTATACCACACACCACTGGGGCTGCTATATACCACTGGGGCTGCTATATACCACTGGGGCTGCTATATACCACTGGGGCTGCTGTATATATCACTGGGGAGGCTGCTGTAATACTGCTGGGGTCTGTATATACCACTGGGGAGGCTGCTGTATACCACTGGGGCTGCTGTATATACTGCTGGGGCCTGTATACCACTGAGGCTGCTGTATATACTGCTGGGGCCTGTATACCACTGGGGCTGCTGTATATACTGGTGGGGTCTGTATATACCACTGGGGAGGCTGCTGTATACCACTGGGGCTGCTGTATATACTGCTGGGGCCTGGATACCACTGGGGCTGCTGTATATACTGCTGGGGCCTGTATACCACTGGGGCTGCTGTATATACTGGTGGGGTCTGTATATACCACTGGAGAGGCTGCTGTATACCACTGGGGCTGCTGTATATACTGCTGGGGCCTGTATATGCCACTGGGGAGGCTGCTGTATACTACCACTGGGGAGGCTGCTGTATACTACCACTGGGGGGGCCTGTATACCTGTGCTGGGGTCCACCCTCGGCTTATACACGAGTCAATAGGTTTTCCCAGGTTTTGGGGGCAAAAGTAGGGGGGGTGTCGGCTTATACACGAATATATACGGTATGTGCCCTACTATCTATTTATAGTTTATTGTGTACAGGTTTGTAATATAAGTATTTATATTAATAGTATTTGGAGTTAAGGATTATGTGCCCTATATTTTGCCATCTCTCTAATTTGGGGCAATTTTAGTCATTTATAATATAGGTTTTTCTCCTTGGCTTGTAATTTTACGATCATGCAGTGTATTTATTAATTTTCTAATAAACATAATATTTGCTTAAGAATATTGTTGATTGTACTTGTTAGTGCTTTGACTTTGATCATCACTTTTTTGGTGGAAATAGTTTTCCTGCAGGAGACGCATCTTACAGATACTGGATCTTTCAAGTTTGCACACTACTGGCTCCCTCAGTCATTTTCAGCTACCACCACTAATAAGACAACTGGAGTGGCCATCTTGATCTCATGCCTATGCCCATTTCAGGTATTGAAAGTTGATCTGGACCCCCTAGGCAGATATATTGTTTTACACGGCTGCTTAAGGGGAATCCAGATTTGACTATGCAATCTTTACGCCCTCAATTCCAACAAGGTAATATTTGTAAGATCAGTCCAATCACATCTTTCAACTGCACAGGCCTCCACCCAAATCAACGGAGGGGACTTCAATATGCCATTTTTAGAAACAAGGGATAAACGCTATTCCCCATCTGCCTCATTTGACCGTAGGTCCTCTTAAGTGTCAACGGGTTTCCGTCAACTTATCCATGCCTCCATGTTGCATGACTTTGGGAGAGTAGATAATCCTACTGTTAGGAAATATATGTTCTACTCCCACCTTCACCAGCCCCATCGCCTACTTTTCTGGAAACCTGGTAACCCTGCAATCACTATGCTTCTCACATATCGGACTTATCTCAAGGACTGACCATACTCCACTTACAATTGAACTAGGACTAGATACCACTCCTCCTAGAATAACCCACTGGAGACTAAATGAGTCTGTTCTAACTAATACAGGCACGTGAGAGGAGCTACGGAGATCCCTTATTACTTTTTTTTTAAAACGTCCCATCAGCTACCTTCCTTCCTATTTTATGTCAGTATTTAGAGGAGAGTGTATGGCAAACTCTTCCCGCCCATAGCAGATGCCAAACTAAAGCACAGTTATTGCAATATTGCAAGAGAGAACTAAAGCAAGCTGAAAATAGATGAAATGCTCATCTCTCTTAGTACCAAATACTAATGAAATGTATCTAAACTTGTGACTTTGCAGAAAGTAATAAAAAGGCCATAAAAAAAATCTCTCTCATTATTCCGGCAGTTGGCAAATATAAATATTTATGGTAATTCTAATTGGCTTTAAAGGGGAAAGGTTTATTCTGATCTCATCTCAGTTAGTGAGAAAAACATGCATATGTGTCTTTATATAGTGTATGTGAACTTCTGATTCCAACTGTATAACTCACTTTTTCTAGTAATTTCCCACCCTTAATACAGGAGGTTGTTTTACAGCTAAAGAAATGGTCAACTCTCCATATCTCATTGATAGGTAAAACAGCAACAGTAAAAATGTCCATTCTTCCCTGAATCCTGTATATGTTTGAAACATTACCAACCAAGGTACTTGTGGCATCTCTGAAAAAAATTCAGGTGTCCATTCTGAGATTTATATGGTACTCTTGTTAGGCATCACATTCCTGATTCAGTTATTGTCCACCCAAGTCCCGGGAGGGCTTAGCTTGGGCCAGACATCTCCCTATACTATTATGCAGTGCATTTGTGCCACTTATCTTGTTGACCAACCCTACATACACGTAACAGAGGTTTAAAAGATGCGGATTGCTCTGTATTATCCCAGGTGCTTGAACTGGAGAACCATTTACAATGTCTCCTTCAGTATCCTACTAGGTCCTAAGGCTTTCTCTAGAGATATATGGTGCAGATGTAGAATGATTCATCAGCTGGCCATGCATCGTTCACTCTTAACTCTTTTTTTTTCTCTACATCCCACATCTCCTGGAAGGACTGAGGACCTCCAGGACTATCCACTGGTCAAGAGCTGGTCTTTCTAGCTTCTGAATTATAGTCAACCCACTTAAGTGGAAACATAAAACAATGAATGAATTGTGTAACTCAGGAAAAATACACAAAAGGGGCATGTTATGTATCAGCAAATCAATGACAAATTTTCTACAGTTATGACATCAGTTGGCTCTTCTGGTCAATCTAGGTTCGAATATCTCTTATATAGGAGCTCTTCTAACCAAGGGACTGATATCAGATATATATATATATATATATACTGTATAGATAGACAGACAGACAGACAGGACAGACATCGATATAGGTATATATATGGATTTTCAGGGAGATACCAATATCCTCGAGGTTGGTGATATGGTCTAGGTCATTTTAATCTTTCATTTATACTCTTTATGAAGAAATCCAAATTAAAAGTCCTTATGACCTTGTACCACACCACTTAACTCTTACACAAGCTTAATTTCTCAATACCAGAAAATATGCTGGAGATGTAATATGGGAAAAGGCATATTATGGACCTGTTCTGATATTTATCTTCTGGAAGGAGGTGGAGCGGTTAGGTGGAAATGTACTAGATAAATACATCCCGGTCACATATTTATTGAATGTGTTCCCAAGGAAATTAGATAAACCCAGAGCCAGACTTAACTGCAGCAAAATATCTTATTTCCTTGTTTTGGAGAAAAAAAAACACTTCACCTCTTCATGTCAGATTTATACATATGAATAAGGCGGCCGTCACACGCATCAATATAATGCACGATATCGCTTAAGCGATCTGCTTTTTGATCGCTTAAGCGTCACTGCGTGTAATCAAGCGATTTTACAATGTAAAATCGCTTGATCGTTAGATCGCAGATTGGTGAGCCGGAGCTCATATCAAGCGATAAACGCTTGTTCAATCTGCTTCATCGTGGTGTGTGACACCACGATGAACGATCTCCCAGTGGCAGAGCCTATGCTGGAAGATGGTATCTATGGTAAACGTCGGGTTACTAAGCGCCGCGCGGCGCCTACGGTAGTAACCCGATGTGTACCATAGTTACCAGCGATCTCGCTGGTCCACATCGCTGGAGAGTCTGTCTGTGTGACAGCTCACCAACGATGAGTGCATGTGATCGCTAACAATATCGCTCTCAACATTGAAGCGTGTGACGGCTGCCTAAAGGATATCTGCCTGATGGAACATCTAACATCTATTCTCCATGTTTCTGTAAACAAATTTACACAGACATGGAGGTCATGGTACTTTTACATGGAACACCTATAGAGCTGGCGATACATTTACCCTTTAATACATGAGCAATGTTTTTAATTTGTAAGTACTCTAAAATAACAAAGGGAACAGAGATGATCCAAACGTTCCTATAATCCAGAAACTATGGAATACAGGACCCATTACCACATGGTGTGATAATCTATATTGATGTATGGAGATACATTTTTCTTTTTTGTGATTCCTTGTTTTAAAAAGTAAAAAGGAGAATTTTGTATACTTACCGTAAATTCCTTTTCTCTTAGCCTCTAATTGGGGGACACAGGACCGTGGGTGTTATGCTGCTGTCCACTAGGAGGCGACACTAAGCAATCTGCAAAAGAGTAACAGTGGCTCCTCCTCCTCAGCATACACCCCTGGGGCAGGCACTGCCTCCTCAGTTTTGTGCTAAAGCAGTAGGAGAAGTAACAAGGTTAACCAATACCAACAAAGCCTGGCAAGGCCATAACGTAACAATATAAGAGTAACAAAAACCACTAGAAACAAGGCCGTATGGCCAACAGGGTGGGTGCTGTGTCCCCCAATTAGAGGCTAAGAGAAAAGGAATTTACGGTAAGTATACAAAATTCTCCTTTTCTCCTTCGCCTCATTGGGGGACACAGGACCGTGGGACGTCCCAAAGCAGTCCCTGGGTGGGAAAGACAATGGAACTAATGATACTGAACAAGTCAGTAAACCGATAAATACCTACAGGTGAGCAACTGCCGCCTGAAGGATGCACCTACCCAGGCTAGCGTCCGCCGAGGACTGGGTATGAACACGGTAGTGCTTGGTAAAAGTGTGTAAACTCGACCAGGTGGCCGCCTTACACACTTGGAGAGCCGAGGCTTGGTGCCGAACGGCCCAAGAGGCCCCACGGCTCGGGTAGAATGTGCCTTGATCCCCGCTGGAAGAGGAGTAGTTTTCATCTTGTAGGCGTCTTGGATAGCTGATCTAATCCACCTAGCCAGTGTAGCCCTGGAAGCTGGCATACCCTTACGAGGGCCTTCCGTCAGAATGAACAGAGTATCTGACTTACGGAAATGCGCAGTTCTAGACACATAAATGCGAAGCGCCCTGACGAGATCCAGAGTATGCAAAGCTCGTTCGAACCTGTGAACCGGAGCCGGACAAAAGGAGGGCAATGAAATATCCTCATTCAAATGAAATGAGGAGACAACCTTAGGCAGGAATGACGGCACCGGACGGAGTACAACCTTGTCCTGATGGAAAACCAGGAAGGGTGGCTTACAAGAAGGCGCAGAGAGTTCCGACACTCGGCGAAGGGAAGTGATAGCCACTAGAAAAACCACCTTCAGAGTCAGAAGGAGGAGAGAGGTGTCCCGAAGAGGTTCCAAGGGAGGTTCCTGCAGAGCCGTAAGTACCAGGTTAAGGTCCCACGCGTCTAAAGGGCGTTTGTACGGAGGGACAATGTGATTGACTCCTTGGAGAAAAGTTTTAACCTGTGGCTTTACAGCAAGGCGGCATTGAAAAAGTACTGAAAGAGCTGAAATCTGACCCTTAAGGGAACCTAGGGAGAGACCAGATTCTAACCCCGACTGAAGGAACCCTAGAACTAACGGCAAGGAATAGGGAAGAGGGGGTTGATCCCGAGAAGAGCACCACGCGAAAAAGGCTTTCCAGGTGCGATGATAAATTTTTGCCGATGCCGACTTCCGTGCTCTGATCATGGTCTGAATAACGGCAGAGGAGAAACCTGCTTGGGTTAGTACCCAGGTCTCAAGGGCCACGCCATCAAATTCAGGGCGTCTGAATTCTGGTGGTAAAACGGGCCCTGAGACAGGAGGTCGGGGCGACAAGGGAGGCGCCAGGGAACGTCCGCCGTGAGCTGCACGAGATCGGCGTACCATGCCCGTCTGGGCCAGTCTGGGGCAATGAGAATGACTGGAATGCCCTCTTGCTTGATTTTCCGCACCACTCTGGGAATGAGAGGCAGAGGAGGGAAGATGTAAGGCAGCTGGAACTGAGACCAATTCTGAACTAGGGCATCCGCCCCTAGAGCTCGCGGGTCGTGAGATCTGGCTATAAACATGGGAACCTTCGTGTTGAACCGAGATGCCATCAGATCTACGTCCGGAGTCCCCCAGCGACGGCATATTTGCTGGAACACGTCGGGATGTAGAGACCACTCTCCCGAGTCCATGCCCTGGCGACTGAGGAAATCCGCTTCCCAGTTTTCCACTCCCGGGATATGAACTGCTGACAGCGTTGAGTTCGTCGATTCTGCCCAGTGTAGAATGCGTTGCACTTCGTGCATGGCCTGGAGACTGCGGGTTCCGCCTTGATGGTTGATGTATGCCACGGCCGTGGCATTGTCTGACTGAATCCGGACTTGTGTTCCTGCCAGCATGGAATGAAAAGCCTTCAGAGCTAGAAATATGGCTCGGATTTCCAGGAGATTGATGGGCTCGGCCGACTCCGCTGGGGACCATGTTCCCTGTGCCGTGTGATGACGATGTACCGCTCCCCATCCGCTGAGACTTGCGTCGGTGGTGACGATCTTCCAGCAAACCGGTAGAAAGGACCTTCCCCTTGTGAGGGAACGAGGTTTGAGCCACCAATGGAGGGAGCTCCTCGCTGCAGGAGACAACCGGAATAATCTGTCCAGGGCAGAAGGATTCCTGTTCCACGAAGTCAGAATCTCCCGTTGGAGAGGCCTGAGGTGAAGTTGAGCGAACGGCACCGCCTCCATAGAGGCAACCATCCTGCCCAAGACTCGCATGGCGAACCGAATCGATTGAGGAAACGGCCGTAGGAGGGTGTGGACTCCCTGTCGAAGGGCCTTCGCCTTTTCCTGAGGGAGAAGGACCAGACCCCTGGGGGTGTGGAAGCGCATCCCGAGGAATGTTAGACATTGTGACGGGACTGGAGACGACTTCCGCAGATTCACCAACCAGCCTAGACGACGCAGGGTGTCCACCGTGATGGAAACACTCTGCTGACACTCCCTGAAGGAGGGAGCTTTGATGAGCAAATCGTCTAGGTATGGGAGGACTACCAGTCCTCTTGTGTGCAGTATGGTCATGACAGCCGCCATGACTTTGGTGAACACCCTGGGAGCCGTCGCTAGGCCGAACGGGAGGGCCACAAACTGATAATGGTCCTGGTTGATGGCGAAGCGGAGAAACTGCTGGTGAATTGCCGCGATTGGGATATGAAGGTAAGCGTCCTGTATGTCGATGGACGCGAGAAATTCGTCCTTCTCCATGGACGCTATGATGGAGCGCAGTGACTCCATGCGGAAATGCCGAACCTTCACGAAGGAGTTTAACTGTTTTAGATCTAGAATGGGGCGAACCGCTCCTCCTTTTTTGGGTACCACAAAAAGGTTTGAGTAGAACCCTTGAAAGCGTTCGGCTGGCGGTACCGGTATGATGACACCGGCCGTCAGAAGAGAATGTACCGCTTGAAAGAAGGTGCGAGCTTTGGGCGGATGAGCAGGTGGGATTGACAGAAAAAAACGATTTGGAGGAAGGGCCGTAAATTCTATGGTGTATCCGGAAGACACCAAGGTGTTTACCCACTTGTCGTCGGTAGAAGCGAGCCAGACCTGACGAAAGCGAGAAAGTCGGCCGCCAACCTGAATAGTGTCTCCCGAATGGGGAGAGTCAGGAAGAAGAGAATCTGCTAGGCTTTGAGCCCTTAGATCTGGGCTGGCGAGAATGGGACTGCCAGTTTGCGCCAGTCTTCCGTGTCGTCTGGGTGCGTTCCCTACGGGGGGACCTATTGGCCGCCGTTGGGGGCTTCGAGACTGACCAACCAAAGGAGTTCCGAAAGGATCGGAAACGGGTTTGTTGGCGACGAGTGAAGGGTCGCTTAATCTGACGTTGTGGAAGAGAGGTACTCTTACCCCCAGTGGCGTCTGAAATCAATTGATCCAGCTTTTCGCCAAATAAACGGCCACCATTGTACGGAAGACATGTGAGCGACTTTTTTGACGCTGCGTCTGCCTTCCACTCTCTTAACCAGAGGGCTCGCCTAATAGTTATGGCGTTGGAAGCCGCAGCCGCGGCACAGTTAGCCGAATCGAAGGCAGCATGCATAGAATATTCGGCGGTAACCGCAATTTGAGTAACCTGGTCTAACAAGGCTGGGTCGACCTGCAAGGACCGAAGAGCCGAGTGTACCGAATGAGCTCTAGTCATAATAGCCTTAGAGGCCCAGACTGAAGCAAAGGCTGGGCCTAGAGAAGAGCCTGAGGCCTCAAAAACGGACTTCGCCATCTGCTCCACCTGACGGTCAGTGGCGTCCTTTATGGATGAACTGTCCGGTAAGGACAGGAGGGTCTTGGTAGCTAGACGGGATACGGGCGGGTCCACCTGTGGCGGATCTGTCCAATCCTGGGTAACCTTAGGCAGAAAAGGATAACGCGTTTCCAGAGCCTTACGGTTACCAAACCGTTTGTCAGGATGTAACCTATGCTTTTTAAGAATTTCCTGGAACTCTGGATGGTCCGAGAAATGCTTGTGTGGTCTCCTGGCTCTTTTAAAGGACACCTTGTGCTCCGGCACATCAGCCGGAGGGTCTGACACCTCCAGGACCTGGTTGATGTCAGTAATCAAATCCTCCACCAGTGCCACCGTATCGGTCGCATCTAAGTCTAGGGACTCATCTAAGTTACCCTCTGAGTCCGTAGAACAGAGACCTTCGGACTCCTGCGCGTCATCTTGACGCCTGCGGGATGCAGATCCCGCAGGGGACTCTGGAGATGGAGGAGGTCTCTTACGGCCAGAGTCGGAGACTGACTGGGCAGAGTCGGCAGTATGTCGCGGTTCCAAGACTTCTGGCTGAGGCGCAGAAGCCTGAACGGCGGGTTCAGGAGGCGAACGGGCTTGCATAAACTGCAGCAGTGTGGCAGACAATCTGTCAATGGACTGTGTCATATTCTGAGACATAACTGCGGCCCATGCAGGGGTAGGGTCAGGGGCACCGGTAGCCGTCCGGGCAGTGGGGGTCTCAGTATCTGCAGCCTGCGTGCAGCTCTCACAGTGTGGCGAGGTGCATCCTGCAGGGAGGTCAGCCTGACAAATAGTGCAGGTACCATAGTAAGTGCTGGCTGCCTTGGAGCCTTTCTTACTCTTACTGCCAGACATTGTGGTATGGGCTATAGCACAGAAATAGAGATAACCAGGAGACCCCTGAGTAAACAGGCACTCTCTAGCTATCCAGCTAGGTGCCTGGACCCTTAGTGGTGGGGCTGAATAGGGTCGCTGTGGAGACTTTCCCCCTGTAACAGTGCCTGCTGCAGGAGGGGATGTGGAGTAGAGGGAGAGAGAGAGAGAGAGAGAGGGACAGAGAACCTCTGCAGAGGAGATCCCTGCAGAGGTCTTACCAGTCCCAGCGCCGCTGTCCAACAGGCCGCCCGGATCCTGTGTCCCCCTGGATGGCTGGACGCTCCACGTGCTGTAATGGCGACCGTGGAGGAGAAGGAGGAAGGGGCGGAGCTAAACGGGCGGGATCCGGCCTGGAAAATGCGCCCGTTCTCGGCTCCGCCCCCGCTATGACGCGCGGTCAGCGTCATCCAGCGGGGCGGGACGGGGGCGGCACAGGGGCGGCGACCTCCGCGCTAGGCCCAAGCCGGGGCCTCAATTAGTTGAGGTCCCCGGAAATAGTGAGGGGCCGGCGCGGAGGCGCGAAAAAAAACCGCTGGGGGGCCCAGAAAAACGGGGGAAATGTGATGTCCCCCCTTGGCATTGGCGGAGAACCGCCAGAATAGCAGAGGATCTGTGCTGAGCTGAGAAGCTGCACTTGGATGCAGCTTGCAAGTGTCCAGCTCTGTGCCCCTGTCAGCCTTGTGCCTGAGGCCTGGCTGCAGTAAGTGCCCTCTCATCCAGCCCAGCACTTGTGTAGGCTCCTGCATAGCCTGCGCTGCTGCAGGCAGTCATGCAGTCTCCAGCCCATGCAGCCTGTGCTGCTGATACCTGGTGTTGCCACTGCCTAAAACACCCAGGGGTGATTAGGGGGACGTCATCTGGCAGGCAGTCATCTCTACTTCGCCTCAGACCGCAGGGAATGAGGAAGGTGGATGTTATGCTGGGCTGTCTCAACTTTAACCCAGCAACCCAACAGTGGGAGGCCGAGAAAGGAGTACGGCATATGTAACGATTCTCAACTTCAACCCAGCGCCCCAACAGTGGGTGGCCGAGGAAGGAGCATGCCGGGGGCCACGCCGGACCCACTTTTCTTCTTTATGATGAAAATTCACCAAGAGGAAAATGGACGTGTGCCTCCTTCGACACTAAGCAAAAAAACTGAGGAGGCAGTGCCTGCCCCAGGGGTGTATGCTGAGGAGGAGGAGCCACTGTTACTCTTTTGCAGATTGCTTAGTGTCGCCTCCTAGTGGACAGCAGCATAACACCCACGGTCCTGTGTCCCCCAATGAGGCGAAGGAGAAAGGTCTAATTTTTTTTCCTTACAATTAAAAACAAAAGAAAAATAAAATTGTGCCTAAGCAATAATAGGCAGCTAGTTGCTAATTAACTGTCTTTTGTGCTAGGAGATGTTCTCAGCCGATACAGAGCAGTCACACTCCACTTCTGCTGTCGATTCAGCTGCTTCATCAACAGAACAGTGAGACTGCCAATGTCATGCTGATTGACAGCCGACTCCCCACTGCATAACTGGGGAAGGCAGCTTTCAATCAGCATGACGTTGGCAATCCTTCCCCGTCAACAGAACAGCGAAGAGATAAAAACCTCACTCTGTTGATGTAATGTCAGCAGAAGTAGTCTATGACCACTTTGTAGCACCAAAGAACGGCGCTGGGCACAGCAGGCAGGCAGTTGCCTGCTAGTGCCTAAGCACTTTTTTTTTTTTTTTTTTTACAAAGACTCAAATACTGAATAATCCTTCTAAAGACTATGTCTTTGAAAATATATTTATCATCTAGTCACAGGACAGGTGTAAAAAGTCTGATTGCTGGGGGTCCCACCCAACACATCAATTTCATTGATAAAACCAAAATACTCATTTATTTCCTTTCTAAAAGAGTCAAATAAAACATGACACACACAGCACATGTTATTGAGTATTAGTCCCTAAATACAACTCACCAGAAAACGGACATCATCGAAGCCGTTTAACACAAATTTGCTCTCATACTGTGGAAGACCCAGAGATACCAACCACTGGGCAACACTCTGACAAGGCACACGGGTAACTGTGGATGTAGTAAGGGGAGAAGATTACTAGTGAAGGGGCCACAGCAAGTATTTTACTAAACCTTATAGTTTTATTATATGCGGTACCTGCCATGACCTGTTGCTCCTGAGAGAATTCTATGCCCTGCCCAATTGAACTCATTATTTTATCAATCTGTAAAAAAAAAAAACGTAGAAAAAGGCAAAGATTTAAACAATGTTTTGCAGAAAACTATGAACAAAAGCCCACTTAAACGGGCTCATAATCACGACTGAGATTTTCCAGGGACACACTGTCTCTACTAGAGGCCTATATAAAAAGGCCGTTAATTACCTGATGAACAAGCAAAATGCTGTAATTGGGCGCAATAATTTTTAAGCAGCACATCGCCCGATGTAAACTCATATGTTGATGATAAAATGATGTTCTATGTGCCCAGAATAATCTATAAATTAACACTTATTTAATGGCTGTCATTGGCACATGCCCTTCTCTATTCTCCAGAATGTACGACAGTCTGAAATATTGCCATTGCTACAAACATTAAGGGTATGTTCACACTTATTTGAACTTCAAGTATAGCATTTTCTGGCCAAAAAAACAAACCAAACCTTTTCGATTTGGGACAAACGTTTTCCATGCAGAAATTGAGCAATAGTGTAGATTTTTACATTGAATTTAAAGAGGACCTGTCACCAAACCAGGCATGGTGATCTAATTACAGCACTGGATACAGCATGTCTGCAGCATGCAGACAAGGGGTCCCCCAGCACTTGAGCAGCCCTGTACCCTGAGATAATACAGTTACAAAACTTACATGCTACAGCCACTAAGGAGGTGGTTAGGGGCTGCAGCCAAGGGCAGATTCACACCCCCTGCCTGTGTAATCTGCCCACCGCTGCCAATCATTCTCTCCCTGTCTGCAGCATTTAAACAGTGTTTTTTTTTCTCTCCCCTGAGGGGCGGAGCTACACGGGAGAGAAAAAAAAAACTCTGTTTAAATGCTGCAGACAGGGAGAGAATGATTGACAGCGGTGGGCAGATTACACAGGCAGGGGTGTGAATCTGCCCTTGGCTGCAGCCCCTAGCCACCTCCTTAATGGCTGGAGCATGTAAGTTTTCTAACTGTATTATCTCGGGGTACAGGGCTGCTCAAGTGCTGGGGGACCCCTTGTCTGCATGCTGCAGACATGCTGCATCCAGTGCTGTAATTAGATCACCATGCCTGGTTTGGTGACAGGTCCTCTTTAACAGATAAGTTTTCAGAAAGCACATGTGGCAATGCTTCTCTGGTTCTTGATGGCTAGCCTCCAGTGACTATGGGTCATCACATGTGCCTACTGCAGTCAATCACAGGTGTAGTAGTCACATGTGCCAACACTTCATACCTTCATTCCTCTTCTCACACATAACACTTCATACCTACACATATAGTGTGCAGAGTTTGATAGAGGACATATCTAGCATTAAGAAGGAAGTGCCTGTGAGAGGAGATTATAGCAGATTTTATACCAGGCTCCACATTGAGTGGAGCTCATTTTTGTTTTAATTGCATGGGCCACTTGCCCAGAAAGCAACAATGGGTTTAGAGAAGGTGGCAAATATTTTATATTTCAGTACACATTTTCTAATTTGCCACATCTGTTTAAACCCATAAGACAGCAATGCACAATACAATAAGAAAAATCAAATCTTGGCTTTTTACACATTGACATAAATACTGATAGAATTTCTACACAATGCCCCAAAACAATGCAAGCAAGGTATCTTTATGTATATGCTACACCACATGCCTGAATATCAGCAGATAGTTCAAGGAGAGCAGAGCAGATAAGATGGTTGCCCAGAAACCTATTGTCAAGCCATTTCCACATACAGGTACAATTTCCAACACCAAAACACATGAATTGGTAGCACTATCAGAAAACGCATAACCAAGCAGAGACCCTAAGTACCAAGGCACCAGCTGACTGTCCTTACGTAATTTGGGGGTAGAGATTCTGTGACCAATTGGTGTTTCTGATGAAAAAGCATCATTGTTAGAGCCATCAATACAAATAAACCCATAACCATATGCAGTCAAACTAAAACAGTACAGGATTCATTTTAGACAGTTAATCTAATCAAGATTTTGTTAAGTTGGTACAAGAAATAGTATTTTCTAAATAAACCACATGTGAAATTCGGTGCTTTAAAAAAAAACACAAAAAACCCTCTCATTTACAATTCACCTTTGATTTAAGAGCCCCCATAACTAACTGACCTCATCCCATTCAGATGTGAAGGATGGAGACTTTTCTAGTCTTTTCTTTACGCCCCCAGTGGCACAATTGCTGAAAGATTCGCTGCGGTTCCAGTCATCTCCATCACCAGCAGCTGGGGGGAACATGTTAACAGGTCTGAGTCAGATTTAGACAGACTGCGGCGAAGAGGCAACTCCATGTGCGAGGTTGCACCGTTCCTTCCACTGTCTGCACAGGGAAGTTCACAGGGAACAGGAGGATCTCGAACTTCACAAACTGGAGAAGAACCATGCAGAAGTCCAGAGAAGTGCTGAAGCGTATGGGAATCCGAACTGTCAGCTGAGGCTAAACTCCAACCCCCTGAACTGTTCCTCCGCTGGCCACCTGAAAGAAGTCAGAAAGAGAAAACTAGAAGGCAAGAAAATAACAAAGGAACACACATCATACGCAGCAACTAAGCAGGAAAAATACAAGCCATCTTGCAGTGTTACTGACAGGAGGAATGGAAGTTTAGTTTCAGACAAGTTCTAGTCTTTCTAAGACAGAGTCAGCAGCAGAACTGGTGTCAACTGCTCCACAGTAACTGCTATTGTTCGACCCTGCTCTCTGACATTTAGTAAACATGGAGAAAAGTTACCCAGAAGAATAATTTGAGGATATGTTGAATAATGAGATCTTACTGTTCAGCATTTCTGAGCCGTGCGATTCTCCTTCAGAATGGCCACTGGACAAATCAGAAGAACCGCGGCGGTTTGCAGGGCGGCATGGATCTTGAGGCAATGTTGACAGTCGTGCTCGAACCTTAAGTTATTACAAAACAGTCATGCATGTTAAAATACCTTTAAAGACGATACTGCGAAGATATTCAAACACTCAAGATTAATATAAATAAGTCTTACCTGAGGCTGAGAGTTACCAACATCCCCTTGTAAATGCAGCAATCCTGTCAAAACAATCGCTTTTCAGTTAACTACATGTATGTTTAGCATAGAGGGAAGCTGTTATGTTGATTTCTTTCAAATTAAACTTCCCCCAATGTGATTTAAATGATGCAGTACAAGCGCGCCCAAGAAAATGTGTTACACCCTGGAGAATGTGCACATATGAAACCAAACAGGGACTTAGCAGAAAATAAAAATGCCATAAATCATTATTCTGGCATTTGGCAAATATTATGATAATCCTAGATGACCTAATACGGGAAAGGTTTATTCTGATTTCATGTCAGATAGTGAGAAAAACATGCACTTTATAACTATTATAGCACCTTTTATTCCATGGCGCTTTTCAGTTGAAGGAGCATACATAGACAGGTACAATAACTATCAACAATACATGGCACACACAAGTACAGGAGAAGAGAGGATCCCGTCCATGACGGCTTATGGGTGAAGATACACTAAGAGGGGGTAGAGCTGGTCGTGCAGTGGTTTGGTGGATTGAGGCTAACTGTAGGTTGTAGGCTTATCGAAAGAGGCTTCAGGTTTTTTTTAAGGTTTCCAAGGTGGGCTAGAGTCTGATGTGTTGGGAGAGAAAATTTCAGACTATGGGGGAAGCACGGGACAAATCTTGTATGCGTTTGTGAGAAGAAAAGATAAGAAGGGCATGTGTGTCTTTTTATAGTGTATGCAAACTTGTTGTTTCAACTGTATCGTTGACGATTATATGGGGCACATACACCAGGATGGGGCACATACACCAGGATGGGGCAACATACACCAGGATGGGGCACATACACCAGGATGGGGCACATACACCAGGATGGGGCACATACACCAGGATGGGGCACATACACCAGGATGGGGCACATACACCAGGATGGGGCACATACACCAGGATGGGGCACATACACCAGGATGGGGCACATACACCAGGATGGGGCACATACATTGGGGGAAATAAGTATTTGATCCCCTGCTGATTTTGTAAGTTTCCCCACTGACAAAGACATGAACAGTCTATCATTTTAAGGGTAGGTTCATTTTAACAGTGAGAAATAGAATATCAAAAATAAAATCCAGAAAATACATTGTTTATATATAATATATATTTATATTATATAAATGAATTAGCATTTTGAAGAAAGAAATAAGTATTTGATCCCTGTGGTGAATCGGCCACCGAAACTGGCAGCTCCACAGTGCCTCCCGTTAAACCCAGGTCAGTTAGGGAGCTGCCTGAGGATTAAAGAGGGCCGCATCTGCCCGGTCAGTGTTGGTTTATTAAGGCACCTCAGTGAGTGTGGTATATGCCTTCTGATCCGCGACTAGAAGCACATATAATAACCTCCACCCAGTCACTGAATGAGGCCCTGAATAACGCCAAGCACCAATTGCTGCCACCAGTTCCTCGTTTAATTTAAATCCGGTCCGTGGTCGTGCTTATATCGGGTCAGAAACCAACCCAGGTAGCGTTAAATAAGCACAAGGACGTGGGAAGGCGTGATCAAGATAAAAGGACAACTCAAGATTAAATTTATATATTTAATCACCCTATTGGTACACTAGATATTAATATTTACAGTTATTACCAAAATGTTACAAATATTACAGTCAGTTATGCAAATAGAAGGATAAATGGAATACACAGAATTACACACACGTGATCAGTTACCTTAATGCTGATGGTGTCACAAGGAACCGCATGGACCACCCAGTTATACCCTGGCTGTGATGAATTATGTTGTTTCAGACAAATACCAAAATGTAGATGGGGCAGCAGATTTTTATACATTATGAGACTGACCCCTGTCTCCACCCATCTCACACCTCTGGGATGTCTCATAACTCCCACCCCTCTGAGTGGAGATATAGATATCCAAAACTTATCTGCCATAGCTGTGTCTGTGAGCATCACAGGCCGAAGACAATGCACTCATATTTTCAGTTATGATTTTATTTTCGCCTGGATATGAAACATGACCCCTCTGCTGGTATCCTACTGGCCAATATAGAGTTTAGGTGGCTTACGATCATTGCACACATTGCTGACGTAATGTGCTTCACAGAGCACGCGCAATGCGCAGTTCTGTGGATGAGCTATGGAGTACTCGGCATTCTGCAGAGCTGAGCGAGCCAGACTGGGGGGCGCACATTTGTAAGTCAAACCCACGCCCATAGGGGCATGATAAACTACACACGAGGCGGCCACTGGACACAGAGAGGACGCCCAACGGTAACCCCCCGGATCAATAACATAGTAATGAGTAAGTGATAAAAAGCTTTTATTACACAGTCATAGGGCACATTTAGCACAGAGAGAGACAGTTAGAGTAGTAATAGGAAGGTGCAGGGACAGGTAGTAATAGCCTGGGGGGCTTTATTAGAGGTAAAGGGAACCTGTCACTTCCCCACCCCAGGCCTATTAAGGTAAAAGAGCCACCTCCAGCAGCACTAAGGCTGCATTCTGTGAAGGTTGCTCTTATGTGTATTATCCCCAGGTACACTGAAATAATCACTTATGTAAATTTGCCTCCATACCTCTACTGAGATCGGGAGGTGTGTTCCCTCCCCAGGTCTCAACTGCCTTGCTGCTGTCCATCACTATCTGGCCTCCGGGTGCTGCCTCTTTTCTCTCTTTTGAAATAATCGGCACCTGCACTGTACATTCAGTTCTCGGGCATGTGCCATGCGCGCTTCCCGGGAACTTACATCACATGATGTAAAAATATCACGCCTGCATGTAGGGAGGCCCCAGAACCCCCCCTGCAGTGTGTTATGATGTATTCACACTGCAGGGTGGGAAGGAAAGAGGTGGAGGGAAATGGAGACTGGCACAGAGATCCTCACTGCGCAGATGCCAGATTCCCGGCCCCGCAGTGTCAATACATCATAACACACTGCAGTGCGGGATCTAGGGCCTCCTTACACGCAGGCGCGATATTTGTACATCATGTGATGTAAATTCCCGGGCAGCGCGCACGGCGCATGCCCGAGAGCTGAATGTACAGTGCAGGCGCTGATTACTTCAAAAGGAAGAAAGGAGGCGGCGCCCGGTGGCCAGATAATGATGGTGGACAGCAGCAAGGCAGTTGAGACCTTTAAACTTACAAAAGTGATTATTTCTGTGTACCTGGGGATAATACACATAAGAGCCACCTTCACATTATGCAGCCTTAGTGCTGCTGAAGGTGGCTCTTTTATCTTAATAGGCCCGGGGGGGGTTGACAGGTTCCCTTTCAGCAATGTGATATGAAAAAACATTTTACTTTTTTCATCAAAAATGTTACTTTAGTACCAAATTTAGTTTTTTCACAAGGGCTACAGGAGAAAATTGACCCGATAATTTGTAGTGCAATTTCTCCTGAGTACACTGACATCACACATGTGGTGGAACACCACTGTTCGGTTACATGACAAGGCTTAGAAGGGAGGAAGCGTCATTTGACTTTCCAAGCAGAAAATTGCCTGAAATCGTTAGCAGATACCACATCGTGTTTGGTGAGCCCCTGATGTCCCTAAACAGTGGAAACCCCCCACAAGTAATCCCATTTTGGAAACTAGAGCCCCCAAGGAACTTTTCTAGATGTGTGGTGAGCACCTTGAACCCCCAGGTGCTTCACAGTTTGGCCATGAAAATAAAATAAAATTACATTTTCTCAACAAAAATGTTCTTTCTGCAGAAATGTTTTTTCTGTCCACAAGGGTAACAGAAAAAAATTGGCCCTAAAATTTGTAGTGCAATTTCTCAAGAGCATGCCAATACCTCACATGTGGTGGAAAACTACTGTTTGTATGCACGGTCGGGTCCAGAAGGGAGGGATCGCCATCAAAACTCAAAATAGGCTGGAATAATTAGCTGATGCCATGTCATGATTGGAGAGTTCCTGATGTGCCTAAAGAGTAGAAACCCCCCCACAAGTGACTCATTTTGGAAACCAGACACCTCAAAACTTATCAAGATGTGTGGTGAGCACCTTGAACCCAAAGGTGTTTCACAGAATATTAGAACATTGAGATGTGAAAATAAAAAAAATATTTTCTCCACAAAAATGTTCTCTCAGCTGAAATTTTTTTATTTCCACAAGGGCAACAGAAACAATGGACCCTAAAAATTGTAGCGCAATTTCTCCCGAGTATGCAGATACCTCACGTGGTGGAAAACTACTATTTGAGCACTTGGCAGGGCTCCAAAAGGAAGGAGGGATGTTTTGGAGTGCAGACTTTGATGGAATGATCTGCGTGCGTCATGATGCATTTTCAGGGCCATTGAGGTGCCAAAGTAGTAGAAACTCCCCTCCCACAAATGACTCCATAATGGAACTGATGTAGATTTTCCTTTTATGTGAATTTCATAATACGGTGGCATATGGGAGTTGTGTAAAGTGTGTCAGGTTGGCATTTGTGAGTGGTGTAGAAATAAATTTAGTAGTGCATGGATATGTGGTAGTCTTGGAAACATTGTTTTATACATAGCCCAGGTTGGTAGGGGCAGGTGTCACATTGCCAAATAGTGTCCTTCCTAATCCCCCTTTTATAACACACACTGCACCATTTTTGTGATCAACTTCCTTTTCCACCTGTCTGAGGGATCCCCCTAGTGAAATGTTGCCCTGATACTATACGGGCACCTGCAATTCCAGAGCTACTGTGGCCTGCTGCTTTCTGAATTCCAAACATCAGGGCTTTGATTACTACCTCCTGGAATTAAAGGAAGGAACCGGTCTGTCCTGCACATGGTGCTAGCACAAACGTGTTGTATAGTGCCATCTGTACAATGTGCACAGCAAGTTTCTTGTACCATACCTTAGACTTCATCTAAGCATGGTAGGGCTGGAGCAGTTCATCAGAAAGATCAACTCCTTCCATGTGTTTATTGTACCATAGGACACGGTCTGGTTTGTTGACCAGTGTAGTGGTACCTCATATAGTGGTGGCTGTGGTGCTAGGACCATGGGGATTGTGGTAAAAATAAAAAGAACATTCCTCTTGTCAAATCACATAGAATCCAGCTCACCTACGCTTTCTCCTGACAATCCCCACGGAGTATGAAACTAGGTCCTGCCGTGGCCCAAGGAAATTCAATGAATGAAAAATACTTCCAGCTCTCCCACGTGAAGGAATTTTTTATTTAAAAAACATAGAAAATGTGCATGATTTGCGAGACAACATCAAAGCGTTTCAGATGGAAATCCTAATTCATGACATATAAAAAAAATCCTTCACATGGAAGTGCTGGAAGTATTTCTTTTCATTCATTGGACATCCCTCTTGTCCTTGTACTTGACCATGAGCATGTTGTTTTTACATAAGGCTCTGCTCTCGTTTAATTAGCTTTTTAGGGAGGCCATTCTGCCTTTTCCGCACTGTACCACAAGCTGCAGTAGCTCGGTCAGAAAGGAACTTGAAGAGTGGGATGCTGGTATAGAAGTCATCAACGTACAGGTGATAACCCTGATCCAGCAAAGGGTGCACCAAAAACCACACAACTTTCACACTAACTCCCATGACAAGAGGAAATTCAGGTGGTTCAATTTGGGTGTCCTTCCCTTCGTACACGCTAAACTTGTGGGTGTACCACAATGTACTCTCACAAAGCTTATACATTTAGATCCCATACCTGGCCCTCTTACTGGGCAGGTAGTGCCAGAATTTGAGCCTCCCCATGAAGTGGATGAGTGAGTCATCTACGCAGATCTCTCTTTGGCGTTTGCAAACTTCAGCATACTAATTGTTGAAGTGATTGATGACCAGCCTAACTTTGAATAGTTGGTCAACATTTGGGTCATCTCTGGGAAGACACTGGGTATTATTAATATAGAGCAGAAATTTATGAATAGCTTCAAAGCGTGTCTGGGACATAACCAAGTGGAATACTTGAGTTTTGTATAGAATATCAGTACTGCAAAATTGGCACACTTCTGGCTTCTTCACTAACCCCATGTGGAGAAGCAGTCCCCAAAACCTTGTCATTTCTACTTTTGGGCAAGAAATTTATCTGGCCCACCATGAGATTTATAAATTCCTCACAAGAAAGACTTTGAAAAAAATCAATTTCCGTGAGGACAGTTGTATCAAATTGGATTTCTGATTGTGCCATAAAATCAGGAATCTGTGGCTCATAATCTTAGGGGGATGAGGTCCATTGGGGGTCGCTAACACTGTATTTGGGTAACTAGTGCTGGGTTGGGGGTCACTAACAGGGTGCTGTATTCTGCAGCATCTTCATGGGGGTTCAGAATCACTCGAGGAAAAGGAGTGGGAGGAATACAGGAAAGTGGGATCCTCTCCCTCACTATTAGCCACTGAGCTAATCTTTGGGAGGAGCATGACTTTTTTCGGGTGTGTGGTGTAAGTGTATAATGTAATCAAATTTTATTCAGGTGTGTGAGTGTTTTCTGTAAATTTTTATTTGTTAGAAAAAGAAGAAAGAGAAAAAGAAAGAAAATAATATAGAAAAAAGATCAAAGTAAGAGTATAAAAACTTGGTAAAATTAAAACTAAACAGAAGTCAGTAAAAATAACTTACTGAGCACCCGTAAGTAAGCTACACTAACCATTATTTTGTGCAATAGAAAAAAAAAAAACTATAGTGTAACTATTACAAGATTTTTACACTACAATTACTAAACGTACAGACATCAGTAAAACTAAATTACTGAACACCTGCAACTGACGCTAAACCTGACTCAAATTCAGTAAATAATACAGTAGTAAGCGGCCAATACTACAGTATATATTTTTACTGTCCCTAATCTAACCGGATGCTTATCAGTGATTTGGCATCACCGTTCAGTGTCAACGGTTCGAGGAAGCACGCACAGAAGTGGTGCACAAAGGAGTGGAAAAAAAAAAGTCCTAGTGAAAAGCGAGCACGGATGCTGATCAGTGATGTGGGCCACTGATCAGTGCTTGGCAGCTTCAGGAGGCACAGGGAGGTGAAGCAAAAAAAAAGAGAGAGAAAAAGACAAAGAAAAAAAGTCCAAAGCGAGCAAGGATACAGATCGGTGATATGGATCACTGATCAGCGCTCGGTGGCTTCTGAATGTGCAAGGGAGGTTGCGCAAAAAAGAAAACTAACATCAGCGATTATGGAGGGGGATGGGGATAGAGAGGGGTGGTTGGAGAGGAAAGTAAGAGGGGGAGAGAGAGAAGCTAAGAAAGAGGACAGAAAAAGTCTTTCTTCCTTCAGCAGCAGGAGCAGAAGGCAGCAGCAAGGAGCAGGAGCAGTGGTGTTAAAGAGAAAAATCATGTGTGGCACCACAAATCCCACCAGGATCACATATCTAACTGGAATGAACTTGATGAGGGTGGTCAGACTGCTAATCTGCAGCCTGATTGGGTGATTGTAGAATCACTCAATCAGGGCTGGGGACCTGCAGTCCCCTGCTGCGGCCTATGATGAACACTGTTATAGCGTCCATCATAGCTGAACATCAAGGATTCAAGCAATTTCATTGCTTGAATTTGCTTAAATTCATTGCTTGAATCCTTGTAACCCTGTGATTGACTGTTCAAAATTGAACAGCCACTCACAGTGTTTGTCATCACAGGTGGGAGGTGGAGAAACACGAAACCCCCACCCCCTGAGATGATGATGGCAGGTCTGTACCTTCTAGAACAGGGGTAGGGAACTCCAGGCCTTGTGAGCCACACACAGTTCAGGTTTTCAGGATTTCCTTAGTATCTGACAGTTGGTAATTTAATCGCATGCACAGGTGATGATTCCAACTGTCAAATACTAAGGAAATCCTGAAAATATGCACTGTGTGTGGCTCGCAAGGCCTGGTGATCCCTACCCCTGTTCTAGAAGGTATTGAAATTTTCAAGTGATAGCTGTGACAGCAGCCGCAGTGATTGCTTGAAAGCATGACATACTGGAGTATACGTCCAATGTCAGGAATGCTAAGGTTTCCAGGACGTATCCAGTATGTCCATTGTCATAAACAGGTTAACGCTAGAAGTCCAAGAAATTTCGAGCTCCCCCTGAAGTCCCGAAAGAGGGCCAAGTGACCCTTAGTCCAAACTGTATAGAACTAACTAGAAACTAAATGGCTAAACTCAATGGAAAACAACAACCTCTGTGGTGCGACAGTAATGGCCTTAATTACAGAACAAAAGACAGTGATTAGAGGATGTTAGCTAAAATCCTTCAGGTCATTCGCCCCGTCTCTGGGTTTCAAAGGTAGAAATGTTAAATGACCCCTCTCTGGGACTTCTAGTGTTAAAGACAGCTGTCTTAAACTGTCACCTATATAAGAGACTCCTGTCCACACAGTCAGACACTAACCTCTACAACATGGGCAAGACGTTTTCTAAGGATGTCCGCAAAAAGATTTTAGACCTGCACTAAGCTGAAATGGGCTATAAAAACATAAGTAAGATGCCGGGTGAGAAGAGGACAACTGTTGGTGCAATAGTAATAAAATAGAAGAAATACAAAATGAGTGTCAATCAGCTGGGGCTCAATGCAAAATCTCACCTCGTGGGGTATCCAGGATCATGAGGAATGTGAGGGATCAGCCTAAAACTATACGGGTAGGGGGGGGACTTGATAATGATCTCAAGGAAGCTGGGACCACTGTCACCAAGAAAACCATTGGGTAATACATTACGCTGTAAAGGGTTAAAATCCTGCAGTGCCTGCAAAATGCGACTGCTTAAGGAGGCACGTGCAAGCCTGCCTAAAGTTTGTCAATGAACACGTTGGCGATTCTGAAAGTGATTGGGAGAAGGTGTTGTGGTCAGGGGAGACATAAATTGAGCTCTTTGGCATTAACTCAACTCGATGTGTTTGGAGGGAGGGAAATGCTGGCTGTGGCCCAAAGAACACGTTCTCCACTGTCAAGCATTGTGATGGAAACATTATGTTTTGGGGGTGTTTCTCCGCTAAGGGCACAGTACTACTACTCTGCATCAATGTGACAATGGATGGAGCCATGGACATAAAATCCTGAGTTACAAACCTCCTTCCCTCTGCCAGGAAATTAAAAATGGGTCGTGGCTGGGTCTTCCAGCACAACAATGACCCAAAACATACAGCCAAGGCAACAAAGAAGTGGCTCAAAAAGAAGCACATTAAGGTTATGGTGTGGCCTAGCCAGTCTCCAGACCTTAATCCCATAGAAAATTAAGGAATTAGCTGAAGCTCCGACTTGCCAAGCGACAGCCTCAAATTCGATTTAGAGATGATCTGCAAATAGGAATGGACCAGAATTTCTCCTGACATGTGCACAAACCTCATCATTAACTACAAGAAACGTCTGTATCCTGTCCTTGCCAGCAAGGGTTTTGCCACCAAGAATTAAGTCTTGTTTGCCAGAGGGATCAGATACTTATTTCTCTCTGTAAAATGCAAACACATTTATATAATTCAAACAATGTGATTTAATGGATTTTATTTTTGGTATTCTCTCACCGTTTTGCCAGTGGGCAAACATCCAAAATCAGCAAAGGATCAAATACTTCCCCACTGTATACCAGGATGGGGGCACATATACCAGGATGGGGGCACATATACCAGGATGAGGATCATATGTACCAGGACAGGGAACATATATACCTGGAAGGGGCCCAGGATGGGGAACATTAGTATACAATATTACATTATATTATATAACATTACAGCCATAATGACAGCAGCAGATCCCCACCTCCCATAACAGTGCATCATTACCACATTTGTTTTCGCTATTTACCTCCTCTAAAACCTGGGTGAGTCTTATGGTCCGATGTGTCTTATAGTCTGAAAAATACGGTAAATTACCAAGTGCTAAGCTTGGAAATAGGTTGATTCTGCCAAACAGAGGGGTGCTTGAAGCTGTATGTGAAAATATGGAGGGAATGCTTATGTAAGAATACAGAGAGAGGGTAAGGTAGGTACCCCTGGATGCAAGTATACTGCCTAAGTGAGAATTCTATGAGGAAACTCTAACTTTGATTATACCAATAATGGGGTTTTGGGTGTCTACTGTGGGGAGAAAAAGGGGAGACACAACCCATTTAATTGAGGAGCAATACCCTTGTATTACACATGAAACCTTGCAAAAGGAGTACAGTCTCTGGAAAAAATGTATATAAACTAATAATATGGAGTAAGTTACACAAGTAAAATATTTGGTCAAGAGTCTTTAAAATAAATAAATGGTGACATCTGAGTGGTTTGCATGGACTATTCTACTTCTGCTTCATTTGCACCAGTTCTGACATGTTTAGCAATAAGTCCATTACCTTGGTCGTCGGGCCTTTTGGTCTCAGCCGTGAGCAGAAGCTCATAAGGATTCTCCTCCTCCAGACTAATATGCATTTTACTATGAACCTTTTAGAGGAAAAAAAAAAATAGTACAACTAGAGTTATCTCTGCATTACCTGCTCGTGCACATTGTCTAATTACACTGCTGAAGCATAGATACACAAATACAGCCACAAAACACTTTCTCTGTAAGCATGTGATTGAGGATGAAGACGTACAGGCGTCTACAAAAATAAATGTAATGCAGGAATAGAACAAGGATAATCTGACATAACACATTAAAGGGGTATTTCCCTCTCAGCTATTCACAGCTGAGATGGAAGGTCAGTGATACAGAATCACTCAAGTGCAGCTGTACTGCATGGTTTCTAAAACTGTAGCAGTGAATGAGAGTTTAAGGTATCATGTAGTACAGCAAAGGAAGATTCTCTATAATGAAAACATCACTTTAAGAATCAGGACATTTTTGGCTTTTTCATCCCTGCTTTCCAAGAGACATAACATTTTTCTGTCCACAGTCATATGAGGGCTTATTTTTTTCTGGAATAAACTGGATTTTTAACAGCACCATTTACTATCTTCCCATCGTACTACATTTTTATCTAGATTTTTCATATCAGATATGTGACACTATGTGGCCATAAGTGAGGAATACTTTTATATATCCCAGGAGGTCAGACTTATGCTCATGACACATTGCACTTTAAGTTTATAGAACATTTAGGTAAATACAATTTGTGATTCTTAATGAAAATATCTTTGTTTTTTCTAACAATTTAGAAAAAATTAGCAATTTTTAAAATGTTAATTTTTATTATATTAAACCAGACTAAGCCTTTAATTTTGATAGGATGTTAAGCCACTTTCTTTTTTTCCTTTTTGTAGGTACTATTGCAGTTTGAAGTGACTGAGTGGTCTAGTATAGAAACTACTAAAAAAGGAGACATGATTAAAAGTACTGCAAGCACTTGAAACACATTGACCACGATCACGCCATTCATGTGTCTTGCACATGCTCTGTAATGCACTTTAATTGGATGAAATAAAAGAAGAAACCATGTGCTCATTAGTCGGACTTCTACTTTATTTCTTGGATTTTACTGGCTATGGTAGAGCTGATGTCTGAGCTCCATGTGGGACGGAGAATGACTATATGGTGAGCTGGAGTCTATACTCTACTAAAACAATCCCATGAATTAATAGCTGCCCCCTCAAATAAATCAAAACTGTATTCAGGAAGTTTGTTAACTTTTCATGCATTTCTCAAGAGATCAAAGAAGTAAAAGAATGACATTTTTTTCCATGAAAATGTTGACTGCCTTAGTTTTTCATTTTCACAAAGTCTCATTGGAGAACATAGATCTCAAAATTTATTACACACAATTTCTCGTGAAGGGAAGGATTATAATTTGCCTTTTGGAGTGCAAATATGGCTGGAGTGGATCCCCACCAAATAACTTGATTTTGTAAACAAACTTTTATTTAGGGTGTGGTGAGAATTTTCAACCCTTAAAGAGGATGTCCGAAACTGAAAAAGGAGATTTTTGTGTACTCATCGTAAAATCCTTTTCTCTTTGCCTCTAATTGGGGGACACAGGACCATGGGTGTTATGCTGCTGTCCACTAGGAGGCGACACTAGGCAGAATCTGGAAAAGATTAACAGTGGCTCCTCCTCTGCAGTATACAGCCCTGGATCAGGCACTGCTTTAACCAGTTTTGTGCTAAAGCAGTAGGAGAAACTTAGCATAGATAAACATGTAACAACGCCTGTTCTAAGGCAACTATATACCACAATGCTTGCCATAGAGTAACTATGTACAAACTCAAGAACACTCTGAGAACTCACACACTGCCCGAAACGGACACAGGGCAGGAACGGTGTTCCCCAATTAGAGGCTAAGAGAAAAGGATTTTACAGTGAGTACATAAAAATCTCCTTTTCTCCTTCGCCTCATTGGGGGGACACAGGACCATGGGACGTCCTAAAGCAGTCCCTGGGTGGGAAAAGCAACAGAACGACCTTGAATAAAGACAGGCCCCTACAGGTGGGCTACTGCCGCTTGCAAGACCCGTCTACCCAGGCTTGCATCTGCTGATGACTGGGTATGGACTCTGTAGTGTGTTGTAAACGTGTGTAAGCTAGTCCAAGTGGCCACCTTACACACTTGTTGAGCCGATGCCGGGTGCCAAATAGCCCAGGAGGCCCCTACCGCATGGGTAGAGTGTACCTTCGATACCGTCCAGAATAGATACATTTTTGAGCCCGTAGGCATCCTGAATATTGGGTTTGATCCACCTAGCCAGAGTAGCCTTCGCAGCTGGCATTCCCCTGTGGTTGCCTTTTGTCAGAATGAAAAGAGAATCCGACTTACGAAATGCCCCTGTCCTAGATGCATAGATACGCAGAGCTCTGACAAAGTCCAGCGTATGCGGCGCCTTTTCAATCTGATGTACCGGTGCTGGACACAGTGATGGCAAGGTAATGTATTCATTGATATGGAAAGCGGACACCACCTTTGGAAGGAAGGATGGGACCATACATAGAATGACCTTATCCTGTTGAAATACCAGAAAAGGAGGGATGTGATTGCAACAAGAAAAACCACTTTCTGGGATAGAAGGCGGAAGGGCAATTTCCCTAATGGGTTCGAAAGGTGGTTTTTGCAATGCTGACAATACTAAGTTGAGATCCCACGTGTCTAGCGGTCTTTTGTATGGGGGGGGATCAACCGGGAGTCCCCCTGAAGAAACGTCTTCACCTGCGCTTTCGCAGCTATGCTTTGCTGAAACAGCACAGAGAGCCGAGACCTGGCTCTTTAGTGAGCCTAGCGACAGTCTGTTATCCAGGTCCGACTGCAAAAAAACAAGTACCCTAGGTAGTGAAAATGGCAGTGGCTCCTGATTTCGCGATGCGCACTAGGAAAAAAACGCTTTCTAGGTGCGGTAGTAAATCCTAGCTGAGGTCGGCTTTCGCGCTCTGATTATGATATGAATTATCTCATGCAAGAAACCCGCTTTATTAAAATCCAGGTTTCAAGGGCCACACTGTCAAATTCAGAGCCCTTCAATTCTGGTGGAAGAACGGGCCTTGAGACAGAAGATCCGGACAATCAGGCAGCTGCCACGGTACCTCTGCCGTGAGCTGCACAATGTCTGGGTACCAAGCGCGTCTGGGCCAGTCTGGCGCGACGAGGATGACTGGCACCTCTTCTTGTCTGATTTTCTGCACCACTCTGGGGATCAGTGGCAGAGGCAGGAATATGTACGGCAGCTGAAACTGCGTTCAATCCTGCACTAGAGCATCCGCTATGAAGTTGGGGACTTTCGCGTTGAGCCGTGATGCCATGAGGTCCACATTCGGATTCCCCCAGTGCTGGCAAATTTGTTGAAAAACGTCGGGATGCAGGAACCACTCTCCTGAATCTACGCCCTGGCGACTGAGGAAGTCTGCTTCCCAATTGTCCACTCCTGGAATGTGTACAGCTGACAGGACTGATCAATTCCGCCCAATGAAGGATGTTTCGTACTTCCTGCATTGCCTGGACACTGCGGGTTCCGCCTTGGTGCTTGAATCCTGATGTGAGCCCCCGCCAGGTATCGATGGAACGCTTGTAATGCCAGGTAGATGGCTCACATCTCCAGAATATTGATCGACAGTCTTGCCTCGTCTGGCGACCACTTTCCCTGTGCTCTGTGGTGTAGGAACACTGCGCCCCATCCTGTCAGGCTTGCATCTGTGGTCAGTATTTTCCAATGTTCAGGGGCAAAATTACTTCCCCCTTGTCAGTGACCCCAGTCAGAGCCACCAATGCAGCGACCGCTTGGTTGCCGCCGATAGGCAAAACATCTTGTCCAGGGAAAACGTGTCCTTGTCCCATGCCTTGAGTATGGCCAATTGGAGACCTCGGAGATGCAGCTGTGCAAACGGTACCGCTTCTATCGCTGCTATCATCCTGCCTAGAATTCTCATGGTAAACCAGAAGGATCGAGGGGCAGGGTGAAATAGGTTGCGAACTCCCTGACGGAATGCCTGTGCCTTCTCTTCCTGGAGTATCACCAGCCACCTGGCAGTGTTGAACTGCATGCCTAGGAAGATTAGTGATTGACTTGGGACCGGTGAAGACTTCTGTAGGTTGACTAAAGAGCTGAGTGTGCGTAGCGTGTTTACCTTGATGGCGACGATGCGTTCTCAATTTCTGAAGTTCTGAGCTTTGACGAGTAGATCGTCTAGGTATGAAAGGACGACTATCCTCTGGAGTGTAGAATAGTCATGACGGCCGCCATGACCTTGGTGAACACTCTGTGAACCATGGCCAGCCCAAAGGGCAGAGCCACGAACTGGTAGTGATCCTGACCTATTGCGAAGCGCAGAAACCTTTGATTCACAGATGCGATCGGTATATGCAGGTAAGCATCTTGTATGTATATGGAAGCGAGAAACTCTTCTCGTTCCATGGATGCTATTATGGGCTGGAGAGACTCCATGCGGAATCGTTGTATGCAAACAAATTTGTTTAGTCGCTTCCAGTCCAGTACGGGTCTTTCCCTACATCTTTTTTTGGGTACTATGAAGAGATTGGAGTAGCATCCTTGAAACTGGCCGATGGAACCGGTACAATGACTCCTATTTGTAACCGAGTCGACCGCCTGAAAAAAATCTCGGGACTTGGCTGGTGCTTGTGGTACCAAGCGAAAAAAGTGATTGGGCGGTAGGGATGTAAACTATCTTGTAACCGGAGGATACTAGCTCCTTGACCCACCTGTCTTCCATATTAGGCAGCCAAATTCGTTGACAGCGTAAAGGTCTGCTTCCTACCCGCGAGGCGTCATCGTAGACTAAAGAGTCATGCTGAGGAGAACCTATTGGGCTTAAACCCCTTAGGTTTTGCCTGACGCGATCTTGACTGCCAGGCTGTGTCTGATCTCTGTTTGACTGTGACAGGTCTCTACGCGGCGAGCGGCTCCGCACCTGCTGCGGTCTCTATACGGACCAGCCTGACGAATTTCGAAAGGACTGAAACCGTATTTGCTGACGTCGATTAAAACTGCGTTTTGATTTCTGTTGGGGAAGAGACGTGTTCTTACCCCCTGTGGCATTCAATATCAGTGTATCTAATTTCTCCCTGAACAGCCATCCACTGAGATACGGCAGATGTGTGAGAGACTTTTTGGAGACTGCATCAGCCTCCCATTCCCGCAACCACAGGGCCCGTCTAATTATGATAGCGTTTGAAACTGCTACCGCCGCACAATTTGCGGAGTCCAGATAAGCATGCCTTAAATAATCTCCTACAATCTATATCTGTAGCGCCTGATTTGCTAGCTCAACATCTGTTGATCGGAGGGCAGTATGTAATTGGGTCACCCAGGTCATTATGTCCTTGGCTGCCCAGACTGACGCGAATGCCGGTGCTAAAGATGACCCTGACGCCTCAAAAATGGAACGAGCCATCTGTTCCACGTGACATTCTGTTGCATCCTTGATGGATGAACTGTCCAGTAGCGATAGCAGCGTCTGTGCTGCCAGTCTAGAAACCGGTGGGTCTACTTCCGGTGCGTCAGCCCCGTTTTTGGTGACCTCCTGTAAAAAGGGGTATTGTGTCTTCAGTGATTTGCGGTTGCCAAATTTCTTTTCTGGATGTAAGCGATGTTTTTGGATAATCGCTTCGAATTCGGATGATCAGAAAAACATTTATGTGGTTTTCTGGCCCTTTGAAAGGATATTTTATGCTCTGGAGTATCTGGGGTAGGATCAGATATGTCACCTGATTGATGGATGTGATGACATCCTCAACTAATGCTGCAGTGTCTGGAGCGTCCAGATCTATGTACGTCTCTTGATCCAGCTCTGACCCTGAATTACAGATGCCCTCAGAGCCCTGAGGGTCACTCTGCCTGTCCCTGGTTGGGGATGACCTGAACTGTGAGAAGACGCTGGGGATTGCGACCTATGAATTTGCTTGCTCCCAGTCCTGCTTGCGGACAGACCTGGACCGCGCGATTATCTTGCTGCACCTGGGAGGCTGCTGCCATGGAATCGGACCGACCCTGCAGAGCCTGGAGCAATGTGGAGGACAGCTTGTCTATGGACTGCGGCATAGATTGTGACATTGTCTGGGATATCACAATGGCCCATTCCGGCACAGTAACAGGAGCATCCGTATTCGCCATGACTATTGACGACTCTGACTCGATGGTTTGAGCAGAGTCCTGGCAGTGCGGGAACATGCATACGCTGGGGAGCGAGGCCCTGCAAGCTGTGATTGAGGCATAATAAGAGCTATATGCCCTGGTCCTCTTAGTTCTGGAGCCTGGCATAGTTAACTCAATACAGGGTGGTGAAGAAATTAAGGGCCACCAAAGAGGGGAAAACCCTGTTTGCATACCGTCTTCTGGCATGTGCCCTCTTGATGTGCAGGCACCTGTGCCCCCCCGGAGGCTGCTGGCGTTCTTAGTCTCTGCACCTCCTTTTCGTGGTACATACAGCTGCAGGCTGTAATGGCCGCCGGAAGAGGACTGGGTGCGGCAGAATGAGGGCGGAAGGTGAGGGGTGGAGCGAGCAGGACAATAGAATGCCACATCTATACTGTGTCCTGCAGGCTTAGGTCCGCCCCCTGTATGACGCTGGGCTCATCATCCAGGGGGTGGGGACAGAGGCAGCTGCTTCGGACTAGGCCGAAGTCGCGGCCTAAAGTAAAGTTTTGTGGCCGCAAATGGCTCCAGGCCAGCGTGGAGGTTTGGCACCGGACCCTGCCAACCGTTCTGAATAGCCATCAGGTGGTCTGCATGGCCCTCCGCAGGGGACCCATATCTCTTGGGCCCCTGTAACACTGCCACCTATGTCTGTGCTCCAGAGTCACAGACAGCTCTGTCCCCATGCAACCTCCCCAGCTCCATCAGGTACACACAGCAACACTGTCTCCTGGGGCTGCGGCAGCTGTGCGTGCTACCGGCTGCTGTGTATCAGCAGCTTTGTCCCAGCTTGGGCTGCTGCTGTGTTTGTGCCCCGACTGCAGCGTTCCTGATCATGCCTGCGGTGCCTAGGGAGGTATGCTGCTGTCCACCATTCGAGGGCTCCTGCTCTGTCTCGATCTCAACCCAGAGATCCAAACATTAGGGACCCGGGGAAGGAGGACCATTGTCTTGACCCCAACCCAGCACCCCAAAAGTGGGTTGCCGAGGAAGAAGCGGCATGCGGTGCGACCTCTCAACTTCAACCAGGCACCCCCTAAAGTGGGGGACCGAGGAAGGAGCATGCCGGGAGTCTCTCCAGAGTTAAAATGTTAAGAAAAATAAAATGTACGTGCTCCTCCTAATGACACTAAGCAAAAACTGGTTAAGGCAGTGCCTGATCCAGGGCTGTATACTGCAGAGGAGGAGCCACTGTTAATCTTTTCCAGATTCTGCCTAGTGTCGCCTCCTAATGGACAGCAGCATAACACCCCTGGTCCTGTGTCCCCCAATGAGGCGAAGGAGAAATCAAATTTTTTTAAAAGCTAATCTGTGCTGTATATGGATATACAAAATCCTTGAAATTTTTTTTTCGGCTTCTACCTTTTGTTCCGCCTGAATTTCACTTCATTCTCAGCACCCACTTTGTTCATCTGCGGCTCTACAAAACTTGACAGCTCCCTGAGCTAGTTTTAGTTTACCTAACCCGACAGCCAGAGATGGCATTGGCCAACCTCAGTGCCCAGCCCCGCCTACTACACATTCATTGGCTGTCAGTAATCTGCCCCAGACTATCACCCATACCAGCTCTGGACGTTAAGGGTACTTCACACACTGCAACATCGCTAGCGATGTCGTTGAAGCATCACAGGTTTTGTGACGTAAAAGCGACCTCTCCAGCGATGTCACAGTGTGTGACACATAGCAGCATTCAGTCCCCTGCTGTGAGATCATTGATCGCTGCACATTGTTCAAGACCATTTGTGGTCCTTGGTCTCCCGCTGGTCAGCACGCATCGCTGCGTGACAGCGAGAGACCAAGGACCAGTGACCTCACAGCCAGCGCCCACATTAGACGCTGGGCACTGGTAACCAGGGGAAACACCGAGTAACTAAGCAGCGCACGCTGCTTAGTTACCCAGTGTTTACCTTGGTTACCCGCGATGTCACGGTTGGCTGGTCGCTGGTGAGTCTGCCTGTTTGACAGCTCACCAGTGACTGCAGAGAGATTTTCCAGCGATCCCGGCCAGCTCAGATCGCTGGCGGGATCCCTGGAAAGTCTCAGTGTGTAAAGGGGCCCTTACAGTAGTGACTGCTCCTCTTATTTGTAGAAGTACAGCACTGATCATTACACTCCATTACATATGCACAGGGTGATAGACCAGTCACACGTCCTCATATTACCTAACATAGGAATACCGTCCATCTAATGTGAGTCTACAGTAGATATATATATATATATATATATCACACACACACACACACACACACTATGTGTTTATAAAATACATGTCTGTCTACATTAGAATATATAGTATTTACTGATGTGTGCATGCATATTTCAAAATATTTTCTTTTATATAGTGATGCAAGTATATAGATAAGTATATACCGTATTTTTCGCTTTATAAAACGCACCTGATTGTAAGAAGCACCCCCAAATTTGGTGAAAGAAAAGAGACAAAAAATAATTTTTAATTTTAAATGGGTTTATCTTAGGCTATTTTCACATTTGCGTTCCCCTCCGCAGCGTTCTGCGGAGGGGAACCGCAATGTGACCTGCAGCACCGCAAGCCCCTATATTTATAATGGGAGCGCACAGTGCTGCGCTTGACTGCAACATGAGGACGAGGAGGAGGAGGTGGCATAGGCGCTAGGCCCGAAGCCGGGGGCTCGCTTAGATGCGAGACCTGAAAACAGTGGACAGCCGGGGCGGAAGTTCGGTCAGTGACCGAAATGGACCGGGCCGGGTCCCCTCTGCAGACAGTAGCGGTCCCAGCACTGAGGGCATTAAGAAGCATGTGGTGCCCTGCAGACAAATGCAACGGTGTGTGCTGCTGGTACCTGTTGATGCCTCAGCCTAATGACCCAGGGGTGATTAGGGGGATGTCTCCTGTTGGTGTCTTGCTTCAGAAGCTTGATTGAGGAGATGATATGGCATCTCAACTTCTACCCAGGTCCCCATCAGTGGGGAATTGAAGAAGGAGGATGTTATGCTGGGATGTCTCAACCTCAACCCAGCACCGCAACAGTGGGATGCCGAGGAAGGAGGGGGGCATATGTAAGGATTTCTCAACTTCAACCCAGTGCCCCAATGTTGAGGAGCCGAAGAAGGAGCATGCCGGGGGTCTTACTGTGGACCCACTTTTCTTTTTTGGAAGAAAAAATTTCAAAAGTAAAAATTAAAAATAAAAGATAAGAGTTAAACATTTTTGGTGTGCCTCCTAACGACACTTAGCAAAAACTGGTAAGGTAGTGCCTGCTCCAAGGGTGTATACTGCAGAGGAAGAGCCACTAACGCTTTTGCAGATTCTGCTTAGTGTCGCCTCCTAGTGGACAGTAGCATAACACCCACGGTCCTGTGTCCCCTAATGAGGCGAAGGAGAAAATCTTATGACAATGGGATGAGACCAAAACATGTTTTCATGTGCACAATAGTAACAGGTATTTTGAAAGAAATTCACAATTTATAAAACTATTTTTCCTGACTAATCAAATAGCCCATATTTAATCAGAAAGTAGTGTTTGGGCACGTGGCGGGCTGAAAAGAGAAGGAGATCTATTTGACGTGGAGGCTTTCTTGAAAAAGTTTGTGGGTGGCATTTGCCACCAGAACGCCTCCTAAGCTACCAAAACACGTCCCTGCAGCATCCATTCACTAATCTCACACTCCTTTTGTCTCCTAAAAGCATCCTGTGAAAGTGCTTAAAAACATTTTAATACTTACTCATTAGTGATTATAATTAGCAGTGACTATATTCTTTAGTCATCAGGGCATGTTGTTTTGCAACCTCGAGGATCCACCCTCTCTCTGTCTGTGCTGCTGTGATGTGGAGCTGAAGGCAGGACTAATGCTTTGCATTCTGTGAGTGATAGAGAGGGGGGAGGGCAATGCCTGCACATCACAGCAAACACACAGAGACAGGGTGGATCCTGGAGCTGCAAAACAGCCCGCCCTGGTGACTAAAGAATATAGTCACTGCTAATTATAATCACTAATGAGTGAGTATTAAAACGTTTTTATACACTTTCACAGGATGCTTTGAGGAGACAAAAGGAGTGTGAGATTAGTGATAGTATGATGCAGGGACATGTTTTGCTAGCTTAGGAAGCGTTTTGGAGGTGACAGGTTCCCTTTAACTATTTGATCTTTCCCGCAAGTCTGTTTCAGTGCTATTCAGAAGTACCCATTTACAGTGTCTTCCCCCCACTTATGTCTCTCATTTTCCCTTTCCCCCAATCTCTTCCTTTCCTTCTTCTTTTACGGTCTAAGCTCCTTTTATGGATTTTACCTAAGAACCCACAGCACTGTGTTATTGCTATATATTACTTGTTTTCATTTTTGTTTGTTATACAAAGAAAAATCATGTTTGAACCTAAACAAATATGTCAAGTGTAGATGAGGACTAACACTTTTTCTTAAAAAAAAGTTAAGCAGTTTGTTACCCCCAAAATGAAAAGAAAAAAAAAATGATATAGAGCAGGGGTACCCAACCTTTTTTGCACCAGGGACCAGCTTCATGCAAAACTATTGTTCCGTGGCCCGGTGGGAAAGGGGTTTAAAGCTTTGGTCATATGGGCGGGGCTATGGAGAAGGAGTGAAGTTTTGTACCGTTTCCCGCGACAGATGCGTTACGACCTATTTTCAGGGGATGTTTTATTTTTCCATCCCCCTGCAGCCCCCCAATATGGTATCCCCATCATTCCCTTGCAATCCCTATCATCCCCTTGCAGTGCACAATACTGTATCCCCCATCATAATCCCCTTGCAGCCCCCATCATAATACCCTTGCAGTCCCCCATCCGCCTCCTCTTCCAGCACCAGCCTCCTTATCCAGCCACAGCCTCCTCTTCTAGCCCCCAGCCTCCTTATCCAGCCGCAGCCTCTTCTAGCCCCCAGGCTCTTCTAGCCCCCAGCCTCCTCTTCTAGCCCCAGCCTCCTCTTCTAGCCCCCAGCCTCTTCTTCTAGCCCCCAGCCACAGCCTCCTCTTCTAGCCCCCAGCCTCTTCATCCAGCCACAGCCTCCTCTTCTAGCCCCCAGCCTCCTTATGCAGCCACAGTCTCCTCTTTTAGCCCCCAGCCTCCTCTTTCAGCCACCATCATCTCTATGATGACACACACACTTCGGACACCGGTCTTCCGCTGCACCTGCTGCATTAAGCCCCCTTCTCTGTTCTTTTCATCAGCTCTGTGAATAGAAGTACACAAGAAGCCATCGGCGAATCACAGTGCAGCAGCCGGGCCAATCACAGTGCAAAAGTCACTAGCCAATCACGGCCCGGCTGCTGCACTGTGATTCGCCGATGGCATCTCATGTACTTCTATTCACAGAGCTGAGGAAAAGACCAGAGAGGGGACATAATGCAGCAGGTGCGGAGGGCAGTCACATCACTGTGGGAGCTGCCGCTCTGTGTCGCTGCAGAGCACACTGTGCGTAGTGCTGGTCTGCGGCGGCGTGTACCAGCACGCAGACCCCTGTGGCCCGGTCCGCGGCCCGGTGGTTGGGGACCCCTGATATAAGAGAAATTAGCCCCGAAAAAAAGGATCTTATTAGCAGTATACAGATCATTGTTGTAATTCATTTGAAAATTAGGCATTTGAGGGGGCTTTGGTGGACCCTTGACGTAGTCAAGAGCTTGGTGTACCACTACATCTCCCCCCGTTAGTTTGCAGTTCCCTAACTGACAGTGCACGCTTGGCTAGAAAAATGATTTGATACAGATTTGAACAGTTTTTGAGAAGAAATGAATCAGTCCAGGGGAAGAAGTAGACTGACAACTATGGCACATCTTCAATTGCAATCTTAACTTAAGGAAATACATGAAAAGTGTAGTTATTTGAGTCGATATGTCATAAATTAAGGGATTTGGAAACATCCTGATGAAATTTCGAAACATCATACTTGTTTGTACTTACATAAAAATCATGACCCCCTCATTTATTTGCCCAGCACCCTAGTTATAGCCATCCTGATGGTGCATCTGGTCTGTATACATTGGACAACAAACCTCATTTGTTCAACACAGTTGTTGATTGTTAATCACTTTAATTTCTGTCTCTCTTCTACCACACCACTGCTAATGCTTTCAGAGCATGTGCAGATCCACAAACTCTTGTATGTACATACACTAAATTATTTTCGTTTCAATGTAGAAGATAACACAGAGAGGGAAGGGAGGCTGTGTGAATAAATTCTGGGAATGTTGCCAACTTAAGCGCTATAGATATGGTGGGCACTGTTTACATACTGGATCTACAGGAGTACTGAGATACGAAATGAGAGAGATTTTAGAAAGCAATGTGAGTGCAAGCTAATTTATGAGGTTTTAAAAATATCATTGGAAAGTGGCACGTCACTTTAACCTATATACAGCCAACATACTCCCAAAACAGAACCTACACTTTGTTTCTTCTCTACTCTTCATCTTCAGGTGGAGGCTTAGCAGGAGGTGGCCTTTCCTTCTGCAAAACAAAAGTAAGTAATATAAATAATAATTATAAACAAAACCTAATATAAATGAATAAAGCTAGGTGCAAACCCACTTACATGTCGTGCTTTTGTGTTTTCGCGACACAAGGAATCCCTATCAGAAGAGCGCCCGCTACATATGCTATCCAAAGAATGACAAGAGGAGGCATTGAACAGAGCTTCATATGGAGATTCCGACTGGGATACGCTATCTAAATCCAAATGCAAATCCAGCAATGCTCTTTGCATACCACCTAAAACACCAGAAAGTTTGGTAAAGTAAACACCTTGCTTTTTAAAAATCATAACTATTTAAAAAAACAAACTAAAATATGCAGTGTGCTATTGATATTGTACATGTAATCTTTAATATCTTATCTTATTTTGCTCCTTCTAAACATAAGGCAGGATTATTACGTCCTGTCTTGTGTGGATATATGGAATGGGCTCAGGAGCTGAGTCTTTTCCATAGTGAGTAGGTGTTAGCTATGTTATACAGTCAGTACTTGTTTCAAATTGAAATTGTATAGCCTTTGTAGATACCTTTGTCAGTCTCTAACATTTAAATATTTCTTAAAGGTTTACACTCAACGATTTTCAGTGGTAAACAGCCAATCAATAATATTTAACAATCAGCAGTCAAATTAATATCTTGTTTATAGTCAGACTGTTTAACTCATTCAGTACATATGGTCAGCAATCAACACTGGCAGCACAGCTCCCATATAAAAAGGATTAATCTCCTGCATCTAATAATGATCATCTTTGCAAAGCAAAAGATCATTTAACCTGATGGAGCATTTTGCTAGTTTGTCGTGTGAGCGTCAACCTGTTTACATTGCACGGTTATCATGAAACAATCATCTCGTGAGATGTTCATTCATGAAAATCTTGATGTGCAAAAAGACCAATCTTGTGTGTTGTAGAAGATCAGCCATGCCCTTGCTCATCCTCACTGTCCCATATCTGGCTGTAAAAAAGGTTTCTAAAGGAGCAGGGCTTCAATCAGACAAGATAAATATAGAGTCGATCAGTTAGAGATCTAAGCAATATATATTAGCTTAATGTATGTTACTTTACCTGCTTGACAATCAGTAGAAATAGATGTACTAGGTAATGGTGCAGATCTCTAGTTCTCTTGCTGCTGGTCTCACTGAATGGTGGCCTTAAATAAACAAGTAAATACAGAAGGCGATATTAAAATGGTATTCTTGCAGATGTCCGACCCCAAATCCAAAAAAACTTTTTAAGATAATCTGTGCAATATTGTAATATACCACACCCCTATAAAAAAAGTTTCTAACTTTGTTTACGCCTGAATTATCAGTTCATTCATAGTGAGCCCTCGAGACAGGATTCTCTCCCCTTCTGCAGCTGTACGTCTTGATTGTCCATAGTTATTGTACTTGTCCTCATCTGCCCTTTCCATATGTAAAGTGCCATGGAATCTAATGTCGCTATATAAATAACAATAAAAATAATAACAGCACACACTTTGTTTACTACAGCAGCTCACTAGGGCCTAACTTCCAGCCAGAGCTGACCCCACCTAGCCCCTGTGCCCAGAACTGCCCAATTAACACTCATTGGCTGTCAGTTTCCAGCATTGGAAGTAACAGCAGTGATCCTGTGTCCTTATGTGAGAAAGCAGTACAATCTGCCTCACATCCAGGATAGTAATAGACAGACAGGGCTGTCACATGTAACATTACTCACCCCCTTAGGCTGGTTTAACATCAAGATATCTCGGCACCCGTGGTTGTCTGTTGTGAAACTGATAGCCACGGATCCGTTTTGTGCTCCATGTATCCCTATAGGTAACAGATCTGCACGGATTTGTCCTTAATGGCATCTGATTTTCACAGCATCCATTGGTATCAGTTTTTCTGACGGTCACAAATTCGTTGCCTGCAGTGTTTTTCGAGTCCATCAGAAAAATCAAACACAAACGGACCATCGAGGTCCGCCGCCCTTTAACATGGGAGTCTATGGACCGCGGAGCCATAAAAAAATTCGGATCCAATGTCGGCTCCATTGTTATGTACTGAGCATGCTCAGAAGCTGGGCTCAGTACATAACTGATCTCTCCCCGCTTCTCTGTCTCTCCTATCTCTTTCCCCCTCCCCTCCAGTATGAAGAAAAAAGAAAAAAAATGTCCCCAGTAAGGATTCCTGACCCGTCCGCCGGCTCCCAGGATGCGGTCATGTGTTACGTCAGCTGATCGGGCCGTTAGGTGACTGGCAGCCCATCGGCGGTGGAGGCGGTCACATCCCGGGAGCCAGCGGAGGGGTGAGGAATCGTCACTGAGGATATTTTTTTTTTATACCACAGAGGAGCGGGGAGGGGGAGAAGAGATAGGAGAGACGGAGGAGCGGGGAGACAGGAGAGATGGAAAAGCGGGGAGGGGAGGAGAGGAGACGAGGGAGAGAGCTGGATCCAAACGGATCCTGCAGAAAAAAAACAGAAACGGGTGCCTTTTAGTCATCCGATTGCAGGCATCAGTTTGGATCCGTTGCTGTCCGGTAGATCCTGCAATAAAAAATAATCACCTCAGACAGCAAAATATCGGAATGCGGAGACCGAGACCGGGGGAGCAGAGCGCGTGCGGAACCGAGACCGGGGGAGCAGAGCGCGTGCGGAGACCGAGACCGGGGGAGCAGAGCGCGCGAGCGTGCGGAGACCGAGACCGGGGGAGCAGAGCGCGCGAGCGTGCGGAGACCGAGACCGGGGGAGCAGAGCGCACGCACTTGCGGAGACCGAGGGAGCAGAGCGCGCGCGTGCGGAGACAGAGACCGGGGGAGCAGAGCGCGTGCGGAGACCGAGCCCAGGGCAAGCAGAGCGCGTGCGGAGACCGAGCCCAGGGCAAGCAGAGCGCGTGCGGAGACCGAGCCCAGGGCAAGCAGAGCGCGTGCGGAGACCGAGCCCAGGGCGAGCAGAGCGCGTGCGGAGACCGGGGGGAGCAGAGCGCGTGCGGAGACCGAGACCGGGGGGAGCAGAGCGCGTGCGGAGAACCGAGACCGGGGGGAGCAGAGCGCGTGCGGAGACTGAGATCGGGGGGAGCAAAGCGCGTGCGGAGACAGAGATCGGGGGGAGCAGAGCGCGTGCGGAGACGAGACGAGCAGAGCGCGTGCGGAGACCGAGGAGCAGAGCGCGCGCGTGCGGAGACCGAGACCGGGGGAGCAGAGAGCGCGCGTGCAGAGACCGAGCCCAGGGGGAGCAGAGCGCGTGCGAGAGACCGAGCCCAGGGGGAGCAGAGCGTGTGCGGAGACCGAGCCCAGGGGGAGCAGAGCGCGTGCGGAGACCGGGGGGAGCAGAGCGCGTGCGGAGACCGAGACCGGGGGGAGCAGAGCGCGTGCGGAGACCGAGACGGGGGGAGCAGAGCGCGTGCGGAGACGAGACCGGGGGGAGCAGAGCGCGTGCGGAGACGAGACCGGGGGGAGCAGAGCGCGTGCGGAGACCGAGACCGGGGGGAGCAGAGCGCGTGCGGAGACCGAGACCGGGGGGAGCAGAGCGCGTGCGGAGACAGAGACCGGGGGGAGCAAAGCGCGTGCGGAGACAGAGACCGGGGGGAGCAAAGCGCGTGCGGAGACAGAGACCGGGGGGAGCAGAGCGCGTGCGGAGACAGAGACGGGGGGAGCAGAGCGCGTGCGGAGACAGAGACCGGGGGGAGCAGAGCGCGTGCGGAGACAGAGACCGGGGGGAGCAGAGCGCGTGCGGAGACCGGGGGGAGCAGAGCGCGTGCGGAGACCGGGGGGAGCAGAGCGCGTGCGGACACCGGGGGGAGCAGAGCGCGTGCGGAGACCGGGGGGAGCAGAGCGCGTGCGGAGACCGGGGGGAGCAGAGCGCGTGCGGAGACCGAGACCGGGGGGAGCAGAGCGCGTGCGGAGACAGAGACCGGGGGGAGCAGAGCGCGTGCGGAGACAGAGACCGGGGGGAGCAGAGCGCGTGCGGAGACCGGGGGGAGCAGAGCGCGTACGGAGACCGAGACCGGGGGGAGCAGAGCGCGTGCGGAGACCGAGACCGGGGAGCAGAGCGCGTGCGGAGACAAGAGACCGGGGGGAGCAGAGCGCGTGCGGAGACAGAGACCGGGGGGAGCAGAGCGAGTGCGGAGACAGAGACCGGGGGGAGCAGAGCGAGTGCGGAGACAGAGACCGGGGGAGCAGAGCGAGTGCGGAGACCGGGACCAGGGGAGCAGAGCGAGTGCGGAGACCGGGACCAGGGGAGCAGAGCGTGTGTGGAGACTGGGACCGGGGGAGCAGAGCGTGTGTAGAGATTGGAGCTCCTATAAGACAGGAACTGAATCCACAACCATCTCCCTGTCTGACTCTGAAATAAAACTGTCAGTCTATCTCTGACTCCGAATCTTATGGGGCCGTCACATGCGTCAATATATCGTGCAATCGTGACGAGCGATGTAATTTCATTTACATCGTCCAAGCGATGGTCAATGATCGCACCGGAATAGTCAGATGGGAAGACTTTCTTCTAAGCGACTGTCCGATCAGACGCTGGAACGATTGCAAGTGCGATGCTGCGACCAATTCTGGCAGTCGTATGTGCAGTGTCACACTCTAGTTTTTGCAACGACCTGTTAAAGCAATATGGGCGTCAACAAGCCGAACCCTGGGAAGTAGGCGTTTCACAGTGATATGGGTGACACGTCCAGACGCCATGATTGGTGTTCATAAATGTGTTTACTATTGGCTGTACGGCTCCTGTGTGTCAGAATTGAGGTTGGCCAAACCAATGCCACCTTCCACAGCCGTATCAGTGTATCATACTGGACATATGGATGAGCAGTAATGACAGTCACAGTAAAAACACGCTCACACTATCAGAAGTGATGAAACAAGTAGACGTAAAAACACGCATGGCACACGTCATATGAAAACACAAAATTGCACAATGCACCAATAGGAAGAACGCAGATGAAATCGGTGTTACGAGGCACACACAGGCCAACCCCTCGGCACGCCTATGACAAGATTAGCTGCATTGCACGCGATCATCAAACCGGTCGTTACACAGATGTCACATGCGTCGATGTGCAAAACACAATGAACGATCGTCGCTAGGTTTTAGGTCTGGATCTAAACCGTGCAACCTGCGATCACGCGACTGATCGCTGGTCGGAGCGCGCTGTCATACGCTGCGTTGTGGATTGATCGCATGTGCGATATATTGACGTGTGTGACATCCCCATTACACTTTATATTTGTGCCAGCAAACTCACTTCAAGACCTTAACGACATCAGTGTAAGCTTTCATTTTGGAGGAGCTCCACAGGAAATCATCATTCCACACCTAGCATTTCAATTCCTGCTCTCCTCCCGATACCTAGCAGTCTGGGGGTTAAAAAAGAAAAAGTCAGCTCAGCTTAGTGAGAGCTGACTTATCAGTCACAGCAGGGAGCTGGCTCTGTGCAGGATCGTTTAAGTAAGGCTGGTTTCACATTGTGATTTTCTTCCATCCGTGGCTGTCCGATGTAAATCGGATCCGATTTGGCCCGCATCTTATCCTATGGGGGTCGGCTCGGATTTGGCCTAATTGCCATCCGATTTTGTGGGATCCAATTTGTGTCCGATTTTTTGCTGTACCCAAAATCGGAGACTGCTCCATTTTGGGCACAGAAAAAAATCTGATCCCACAAAATCGGATGGCAATTAGGCCAAATCCCATCCATTCCGTGGCCATTAACATGGTGGGCTAAGAGCGTGGGTCCAAGGAAACAGCTGATCGTTCCTCGACCCAATTTTAGTGTATGGAGCATGCTCAGTACACTAAAATTGGTCCTAACCTTCTAATTTCACTTCTGTAATGTATATACATACATTGTAGAAGTGAAATTAAGTAAAAAGAAAGTTAAAAATAAAAAATCTGTATTCTCACGTATCCGCGATCCATCGCTGCCTCCAGCAAGGTCCGGGTGCTTACAGGACCTGCGGTGATGTCACAGGCTGGCAGCGTCATTGGGTCACATGTGACTCGATCAGCTGATCGGCTTGTGATGTCACCGCAGGTCCTATAAGCACCTGGACCTTGCTGGAGACAGCGGTGGATCGCGGATAGGTGTGAATACTGATGTTTTATTTTTAACTCTTTCTTTTATACTATATTTCACTTCCACAATGTATATTATACATTGCGGAAGTGAAAGTACCCCGCTGTGTCCGGATACATGATAATCATGGACCCAGACAGAGAGTAGATCACCCCTAGTGGTGTCCTATCCTGTCCGTGGGGTCCTACAAAAAGTAGGATCCCACGGACAGGAAAAAATATGCAATGTGAACTCAGCCTAAGGCTGCTTTCACATCATGTATTTTTTCCTGTCCGTGGGATCCTACTTTTTGTAGGACCCCACGGACAGAAACGGACACCATCAGAGGTGGCCTACAGCTGCTATTTCTGTGTCTGGGGCCATGATTTTCACGGGGCCAGACACAAAAACAACAGATAAATCATGTGCAAGCACAAATGGAAGTATTGTAATGCAGATTTTATTTATTGATCTTAATTTAAAAAGACAAAAGGTGATCATCCTACGCAGAGGATTTCACTGGGTGTACAGTTAAGGCTAATGTAATGGTTCCAGATTTGTTACATCTTTTTAAAAAATAGTAAGATGAGATTAAAAAACAAAAAAGTTTTCCAGCGGGATATCAATGATAAGAAGAGCAATTTGGTATATCGCTGGAAAAAAGGAAAAGTAAATCCACCACCTCCCCAACCAAGGACAGAACCCGACTCTCTGTCCTCTTTGATATCACTAGAAGAATCTGAAACTGAGGGCGCAAAGGAAGGACAACCGGGTAACTATGATCTACGAAGTGGTACTCATAACCCCAAACCACTAAAGGTGGGCAGAGGAAAATGTAAGGTGATCTCACCAAGTGGAGTGCAGAATTCCAAGCATAAAAAGAACCAACTGGAGGTAATAAATCTGTCATCTCACAAACTTACTAAAACACAATGTGAGGTCCTCCACTTGGGTCTTTCTTTTGCACCAACAGGGATGTTTGATTCTTTCACCGCTATTAGGCTAAGTGCACACTTACCGGCGGGTTGGTCGGCGGCGGCTGGGCGGACCCGCCAGGAAGCTCTGCGGCCATCCACCGGCTTCCTGGCGGGTATGTGCGGCGGGAGGCGGGCGGGTGACGGCCGGGAGCCGGGCGGTTGCACAGCGTGTTCTCGCTGGCGGTTCTACAGCGGCTGGAAGCAGCACATGATTCTGCTTGCAGCCGCTGAAGAACCGGCGGTTTATAGAACATGCTCATTCTTTGCTAAACCGCTGGGAAACCTGCGGTTTAGCAACAGATGAGCCTGTGTAAACCGCCGGAGTGTGCACAGCGGGCGTCGGTTTTCATTGGTTTTAATGTTAATCCAAACGCCGGTTTGGATTAACATAAATTTACATAAAACTAATGAAAACCGACCGGCGGTTTCCGCTGATAAAACGGCCATAACCCGGCCAGTGCGCACATACCCTAAAAGATCTTTACCTTTTCTCGAGAAAATTAGTCCTGAGCAAGTTGCATCAGAAGACAGGGACAGAGGGGGAGACATTGACTGCAAAGGAGGCTGAAATTCTTTCAGCACTTGAGGAATTAGATACTCATCAGTCACCATCACCAGTCAGCGGACTGATAGAGCAGAGATCCCCCAGATCAATATTGCCCAGGTCAAAAACATTTCCCTTCTTGTCCGTATGACCACGGGTAGAGATTTTTACTAAACTCGTCCACGAGGATTTTGAAAAAAACCCCAAAAATATCCATTTAAGAATAACCTCACGAAAAAACAACGTGAGGCTATACAAGAACTAAAAAGGATGGACGATGTTGTGATAAAAAATGCAGACAAGGGGGGAAATGTGGTCATTTGGCCAGTTAATAAATATGAAAAGGAGGTTTTCCAACAAAAAAAAAAATCAAGAAACATACACAAAACTTGCTTATAATCCGGTGAAATCTTTAAAGAGCAAGTTGATTGGGATTTTGGAAAAAGCCTTTGATCAAGGAATAATTACAAAAAAAGTCCTTGAAGGCCTAATTGTAAACTGTCCAAAGATCCCACACTATACAACACTATACTTGCTACCGAAGGTTCACAAAGATGCCCTCAATCCTCCGGGACATCCAATTGTCTCAGGGATTGGGGGCCTTTGTGACCCTATTTGTAAGTTTGTGGAACATTATTTGAAACCGTTTGTACAGGTACTCCCTTCATATGTAAGGGACACTTCTGATGTTTTAGGCAAGATAGAGGGTCTCTCCTTGACTGGGGACATGTGGTTGGTAACTGCGGACATTGAGTACCTTTATACATGCATTTCTCACGATCATGGCCTGGCAGCAGTATGTCTCTTCCTGGGGGCAAGCCCCCTGGGTGGGCCTTTGTGTGAATTGTGTGAATTGATTATGTTATTACTCCACTTCATTCTGACTCAATGTATTTACATTCAAGCACTGATTCTACCTGCAGAGACACGGAAGCACTATGGGGGCAGCATGAGCACCATCGTACACCAACCTATTTTTAGGTGGGTGGGAAAACTATATTTGGATGTAACCCCCTTGCACAAAGGGTGGTACACTGGTTCCAGTATATCGATGACGTGCTGCTCCTGTGGCGAGCACTTTACGGATTCCTCTCTCAGTGCTGTAATCCAGCAAATGCGTTAACACTACCTGACATCGCTGCCAACGCATGCACTGAGTTAGCAGAGGGGTCAGCTGTCGCTCACAGTGAAGTTGACTGTGATGTGTATCTACAGGGCGGGAGATGAGCTCCTGTCCTGGAGATAGGACGGGACATCACAGGAAGGAGCAATATCATGGCTGGACAGGTCATGTGACCACTCTGAGCCAGGTGATGACTGGAGACAAGGGCTTACAGCAGATCCGGTAGGTAGTCAATATATACCTACTCGTATCTTGTGTAGCCCAATAGTGTAAAAATAAATTTAAGCTGGATAACCCCTTTATGTTGTCTCTTAAGCAGGACATAGGTCGGCAGCACTCCTCCCTGAGTGATAGTTCTAGTCAGTTTTCTTTGGCTACTGTCATTCTTCTGAAGTCTACACTGTTATTTATCATATTTGCACATACAGATAATCATGCATTAAAACAAGCAAAAAAGATATGTACCAAGTACCCTGTGTTTTTAACAGCACTGGTTTTTATTTATTTATTGAAGGTATTTGGTCATAATCTGCACATACTTTTCTTGTTGTTTCGGACTTTTTGGTGGTCAATGTGAAGATGCAAGCATGTTCACAAAATTTTGCTTTGACTCGGGTTTTTCTGTATTTCAAGTTAACTACTTGCGTTCTGACAAGTTAAGGAGAATCACACCCTTCCCTTTAGTGAGCAAAGCTGTTATATTGCATCCCGCTTCTGTGAGTCCATTTTGTGACCCGGTCACACTCAGCATCTTGCTTCCAATAACCAATTTCTGTCACTTGTGTGCATGTTATCAGGCCAAGATCACCAGTGTATGTGAACTTTTGATCAGGGTCATTGGTTGTCATTATGATTTAAAAAGAGAAAACACAGTAGTCTGACAATAATTAGCTTCACCCAACCACTAACCATGAGCGGAAAAACAGTTTTTGTGTTATCATTCATATTCTCTGAAAAAATGTCAACAAGGCAAAAAATCTGCTGGATTATGTAAACCTTTGAGCACAACTGTCCACTTTTTACAGGATAGTACATACAGATTTTAACTTCACTTTTTGCAGTATAAATAGTGAAATATTAGACAAACTACTTTGTAAGTGAATGTGTGTGTGCGCGTGTGTACATACACCATCAGATTAGTAACTATTAAAACACATCACCGATTTTCTAACAAATATACAAATATATTTCTAAAGGTGCTATTGATATGAAATGCTCACCAGATATTGGTAACCACCTATCCAATCCATACAAGCAAAGAAATCAAACCGTATATGTCCATAAATTTAGTGATGTGTAATAATAGGAAATTACACAGAAAAAAGTATTTAACACAGAAAGACATGGAAAATCATGACACCAGCTAGAATGTATCAGTAATTACAAACCAATCCTGCTACATAGTAAAAATAACATCATCTGGTTGAACTGATGGCCTATAAAAAGGTGTCTCATAACCAAGGTGGCACACAAGAAACATCACATTTCACACCAAACTGGCCATGACCAGGCTCTCCCTGAAAGATTTCAAACAGAGGAGTGATAAGAATTGTGTAAGTGTCAGGAAGGAATTTTTCCTCTTTAAGGTACCGTCACACGCGGCAATTTTGCTATCAATTTCACTGGCAATTTGCTGGTTGCAGTGAAATCATGGACACATTGTTCCATTTTGTGGCTGTGTACAAATGTAACAATGTGTCCATGATTTCACTGCAACCAGCAAATTGCCTGTGAAATTGATAGCAAAATTGCCGCGTGTGACGGTACCTTAATATGGAGCTTAGTGTCTGCCCAATGGGGTTTTTGCCTTTAGGTCATCAGTTGAACTTGATAGACGTAAAGTGAAGCTACCACCAATGCACCTATGCTGCATTCTAACAAGGTAGCCATTAAGTCCTGACTGCCCCTGTACACCAATAAATTTTAAAAACTTCTCGACCTGTATTAGAATAACCTGTTTGCAGTCAGATGAAATCGGTCGGTCTCCTTGCAGTCCGTCAGACTTTTCTTTTGATTGATACTCAAATCTCGTGCCTGTGCAGTGGCATCTCCAGATCACGCAGGTGCACTGCAAACCGCCAAGATCCCTGAGCAAGTGCACACTGCACCAGCGCGATTCAGAGAAGCCTCTCCACAGGCATACTATTTGTATATCAATCAGAAGAGAGGAGAGGCGAGACAGACGGCGGGGAGAAGAGAGGAGAGGCGGGACGGACGGACGGCGGGGAGAAGAGAGGAGAGGCGGGACGGACGGACGGCGGGGAGAAGAGAGGAGAGGCGGGACGGACGGACGGACGGCGGGGAGAAGAGAGGAGAGGCGGGACGGACGGACGGCGGGGAGAAGAGAGGAGAGGCGGGACGGACGGACGGCGGGGAGAAGAGAGGAGAGGCGGGACGGACGGCGGGGAGAAGAGAGGAGAGGCGGGACGGACCGACGGACGGCGGGGAGAAGAGAGGAGAGGCGGGACGGACCGACGGACGGCGGGGAGAAGAGAGGAGAGGCGGGACGGACCGACGGACGGCGGGGAGAGGCGGGACGGACCGACGGACGGCGGGGAGAGGCGGGACGGACCGACGGACGGCGGGGAGAGGCGGGACGGACCGACGGACGGCGGGGAGAGGCGGGACGGACCGACGGACGGCGGGGAGAGGCGGGACGGACGGCGGGGAGAGGCGGGACGGACCGACGGACGGCGGGTAGAGGCGGGACGGACCGACGGACGGCGGGGAGAGGCGGGACGGACCGACGGACGGCGGGGAGAGGCGGGACGGACCGACGGACGGCGGGGAGAGGCGGGACGGACCGACGGACGGCGGGGAGAGGCGGGACGGACCGACGGACGGCGGGGAGAGGCGGGACGGACCGACGGACGGCGGGGAGAGGCGGGACGGACCGACGGACGGCGGGGAGAGGCGGGACGGACCGACGGACGGCGGGGAGAGGCGGGACGGACCGACGGACGGCGGGGAGAGGCGGGACGGACCGACGGACGGCGGGGAGAGGCGGGACGGACCGACGGACGGCGGGGAGAGGCGGGACGGACCGACGGACGGCGGGGAGAGGCGGGACGGACCGACGGACGGCGGGGAGAGGCGGGACGGACCGACGGACGGCGGGGAGAGGCGGGACGGACGGCGGGGAGAGGCGGGACGGACGGCGGGGAGAGGCGGGACGGACGGCGGGGAGAGGCGGGACGGACCGACGGACGGCGGGGAGAGGCGGGACGGACCGACGGACGGCGGGGAGAGGCGGGACGGACCGACGGACGGCGGGGAGAGGCGGGACGGACCGACGGACGGCGGGGAGAGGCGGGACGGACCGACGGACGGCGGGGAGAGGCGGGACGGACCGACGGACGGCGGGAGAGGCGGGACGGACCGACGGACGGCGGGGAGAGGGGACGGACCGACGGACGGCGGGGAGAGGCGGGACGGACCGACGGACGGCGGGGAGAGGCGGGACGGACCGACGGACGGCGGGGAGAGGCGGGACGGACCGACCGGACGGCGGGGAGAGGCGGCGGACGACGCGGGGGAGGCGGACGGACCGACGACGGCGGGAGAGGCGGGACGGACCGACGGACGGCGGGGAGAGGCGGGACGGACCGACGGACGGCGGGGAGAGGCGGGACGGACCGACGGACGGCGGGGAGAGGCGGGACGGACCGACGGACGGCGGGGAGAGGCGGGACGGACCGACGGACGGCGGGGAGAGGGCGGGACGGACCGACGGACGGCGGGGAGAGGCGGGACGGACCGGACGGACGGCGGGGAGAGGCGGGACGGACCGACGGACGGCGGGGAGAGGCGGGACGGACCGACGGACGGCGGAGGGGCGGGACGGACGACGGACGCGGGAAGGCGGGACGGACCGACGGACGGCGAGCGGGAGAGGCGGGACGCGGGAGACGGACGGACGAGCGGCGGGAGAGGCGGGACGGACCGACGGACGGCGGGGAGAGGCGGGACGGACCGACGGACGGCGGGGAGAGGCGGGACGGACCGACGGACGGCGGGGAGAGGCGGGACGGACCGACGGACGGCGGGGAGAGGCGGGACGGACCGACGGACGGCGGGAGGGGGACGGCGGGACGGGGAGGGACGGACGACGGACGGGGGAGAGGCGGGACGGACCGACGGACGGCGGGGAGAGGCGGGAGACGGACCGACGGACGCGGGACGGCGGGGAGAGGCGGGGAACGGACGACGCGACGGCGGGGAGAGGCGGGACGGACCGACGGACGGCGGGGGGAGAGGCGGGACGGACCGACCGACGGCGGGGAGAGGCGGGACGGACCGACCGACGGCGGGGAGAGGCGGGGACGGACCGACCGACGGCGGGGAGAGGCGGGACGGACCGACCGACGGCGGGGAGAGGCGGGACGGACCGACCGACGGCGGGGAGAGGCGGGACGGACCAGACGGCGGGGAGAGGCGGGACGGACCGACGGCGGGGAGAGGCGGGACGGACCGACGGCGGGAGAGGCGGACGGACCGACGGCGGGGAGAGGCGGGACGGACCGACGGCGGGGAGAGGCGGACGGCCGACGGCGGGGAGAGCGGGACGGACGACGGCGGGGAGAGGCGGCGGGACGGACGGACGGCGGGGGAGAGGCGGGACGGACCGACGGCGGGGAGAGGCGGGACGGACCGACGGCGGGGAGAGGCGGAGAGGCGGGACCGACGGCGGGGAGAGGAAGGACAGAACAAGTTGCAGTCAAACTCATTAGACCAGAAACAAGTAATTATAAAACAGGACCGGAAGTATAAAACAGGACCTAGTAAACATATTTACTAGGTGTACATGGACAGTCAGGGCATAATAGCCACCTTCTTAGAATGCAGCATAGGTGGCGCTTTTAGTTTAAAACACTCAGATCTGGTGACAGGTACACTTTAAAGTCTACTATCAACCTTAAAAACATATCTTAACATTTCCCACTATTCCTCCCTTTTATCACCCCACACCTGCAAGAAACAGCCACAGTCTTTCAAATATAAAACCCATTCCCCTGACCCCCATCACCCCCTTTTAACTGAGCACTCTGGAATGCCCGTTCCATCTGTAATAAACTCCACTTCATTCATGACCTCTTTACCTCTCGCAGACTATCCTTCCTGGGTCTCACCGAAACATGGCGGACACCCTGTGACACAGCCTCCCCTGCTGCGCTGTGCTATGGCAGACTTCATTTCTCCCACACACCTCGCACTGGCACCAAACATGGTGGAGAAGTAGGTCTTCTCCTTTCTAGCAACTGCACCTTCAACCCAATTCCTCCACCCCACTCCCTTATCCTCTCATTTTTTGATATCCCTCCTACTTCTCGTATTTCTGCACAAGACTTTGCAATACACTTCACCAGTAAGATTGATCAGATCAATCAAGTCTTTGCTACCCAACCACAACAACCCCTATGTATACAAGACCAATCCCCTCCCCCACTAACCCTCCTCACCTCCATCACTGAAGGAGAACTCGTACATCTCCTCTCCAGATCACACCTCACCACTTATGCAATGGACCCCATCTCACTTCCTCTCCAACATCACCCATTCCAGCCCTAACCCACCTCTTCAACCTGTCACTAACTTCTGGTACCTTTCCTTCTGCTTTCAAACACACAACAATTACAACTATCTTAAAGAAACTATCCTTAAACCCCACCTCTCCATCCAGCTACCAGCCCATATCCCTGCTCCCCGTTCACCTCCAAACTTCTCAAAAAGCATGTCCACACTGTAATCTCATCCCACCTCTCATCTAACTCCCTTTTTGACAACCTTCAATCTGGCTTCCACCCCCACCACTCCACTGAAACAGCCCTGACCGACATTACAAATTACTTGCACAGGGCCAAAGCTAACAGACAGTTCTCCATACTCCTCCTTCTTGACCTGTCCTTTGCATTTGCATTTGACACAGTCGACCACTGCCTCCTATTACAGATCCTTTCTTCCATTGGTATCACTGATCTTGCCCTCTCCTGGATCTCCTCCTACCTTTCCAACCGCACATTTAGTGTCTCGCACTCCCACATGACCTCCTCGCCTCATCCCCTTTCTGTTGGGGTCCCTCAAGGCTCTGTCCTGGGGCCCCTCCTTTTTTCGATCTATACCCTTGGTCTGGGACAACTCAAAGTCCCATAGCTTCCAGTACCACCTGTACGCTGACTACACTCAGATCTACCTCTCTGGCCCTGACGTCACCTCTCTGCTGTCTAGAATCCCAGAGTGTGTATCAGCCATATCCTCCTTCTCTTGTCGCTGCCTAAAACTCAATGTAGACAAAACCAAACTCATGATCTTTCCTCCATCTAACACACCTTCCTTACCTGATCTATCTATCACAATAAATGACATCACACTTTGCCCTGTACCTGAAGTACGCTGCCTCGGAATAACCCTTGACTCTGCCTTACCCTTCAAACCATACCTTCAAGCTCTCGCCACCTCCTGCAGCTTCCAACTCAAAAATATTTCCAGAATCTGTCCCTTCCTCAACCCTTAATCTACTAAACTACTAGTGCATGTCCTCATCATCTCTCGTCTTGACTACTGCAACCTCCTCTTCTGTGACCTCCCTGCTAACACTCTTGCACCTCTCCAAACTGTCCTTAACTCTGCTGCCCAACTAATCCAGCTCCTCCACTTCTACCCTCTGCAAATCCCTCCACTGGATCCCAATTCCCCAGCGTATCCAATTCAAACTACTAATATTGACTTACAAAGCCGTCCACAATCTGTCCCCTCCATATAGCTCTGAACTAATCTCCCTATATCATCCAACTAGTAATCTTCGATCCTCCCAAGACATCCTCCTTTCCTCCACACTTGTACATTCTTCATCTAACCGCCTGCAAGACTTTGCCCGAGCGGCCCCCATCCTCTGGAATTCTGCACCTCAATACGTCCGACTGTCCCCTACACTCGGAATCTTCAAGCGGTACCTGAAAACCCATCTCTTCAGAACAGCCTACAATGACCATGGTGCAACCTCAGAAAAAGCATGTTTATGTGCGTTTTAAAGTTTGCTGAACAATATCTAGACAAACCTGTGAAATACTGGGAGAATATAGTCTGGTCCGATGAGACCAAATTTGAACTCTTTGGATGCCATATAACACATCATTTTTTAGATCAAAAGACACTGCATATCACCCCAAAAACACCATACCTACAGTGAAGTTTGGAGGTGGTAACATCATGATGTGGGGCTGTTTTACACCCTATAGCTCTGGAAAACTTCATATAATTCAAAGGGAAAATGAATGGAAAAATGTACTAAAGACATTCTTGATAAACATCTCCTGCTACCTATCAGAATAATGATGAAACGAGAGTGAACATTTCAGCAAGACAATGATCCCAAAAACACAGGCAAGGAAACTCAATTGGTATTAGAGAATTAAAATAGAGCTGCCCAGCCAATCACCTGACCTAGATCCAATTGCCATCTTGAAACAGTCATCACCAACAACTGTTTTTCTGTGAAACATTAACAACATAGCAGTGTGTTCAATACCTTTACCCTTTGTCAGTTTTACTTATTACACATTAATTTATGAACATTTATTGTTTGATTTGTTTGCCTGTGTGGTTTGGATGGGTTGTTACCTAGAACGGTTTATAGGTACATGTCAAAAGCACTGTTAGAAATATACTTGGTGCCATGTTCAATACGGATTCCATCTCGTGTGAGACATACCGTATATACTCGTGTATAAGCCGACCTGTGTATAAGCCGACCCCCCTACTTTTGCCCCCAAAACATGGGAAAACCTATTGACTCGTGTATAAGCCGAGGGTGGACCCCAGCACAGGTATACAGCCCCCAGCAGTGTGGTATACAGCAGCAGCCCCAGAGGTTAGTATACAGCAGCCCCAGAGGTATATACAGCAGCCCCAGTGGTAGTATACAGCAGCCCCAGTGGTAGTATACAGCAGCCCCAGTGGTAGTATACAGCAGCCCCAGTGGTAGTATACAGCAGCCCCAGTGGTAGTATACAGCAGCAGCCAGAGTGGTTAGTATACAGCAGCCCCAGAGGTAGTATACCCAGTGGTGGTATATACAGCCCCAGAGGTATACACAGCAGCCCCAGTGGTAGTATACAGCAGCCCCAGTGGTGGTATATACAGCCCCAGAGGCATACACAGCAGCCCCAGTGGTAGCATACACAGCAGCCCCAGTGGTAGTATACAGCAGCCCCAGTGGTAGTATACAGCAGCCCCAGTGGTAGTATACAGGAGCCCCAGTGGTAGTATACAGCAGCCCCAGTGGTAGTATACAGCAGCCCCAGTGGTAGTATACAGCAGCCCCAGTGGTAGTATACAGCAGCCCCAGTGGTAGTATACAGCAGCCCCAGTGGTAGTATACAGCAGCCCCAGTGGTAGTATACAGCAGCCCCAGTGGTAGTATACAGCAGCCCCAGTGGTAGTATACAGCAGCCCCAGTGGTAGTATACAGCAGCCCCAGTGGTAGTATACAGCAGCCCCAGTGGTAGTATACAGCAGCCCCAGTGGTAGTATACAGCAGCCCCAGTGGTAGTATACAGCAGCCCCAGTGGTAGTATACAGCAGCCCCAGTGGTAGTATACAGCAGCCCCAGTGGTAGTATACAGCAGCCCCAGTGGTAGTATACAGCAGCCCCAGTGGTAGTATACAGCAGCCCCAGTGGTAGTATACAGCAGCCCCAGAGGTATATACAGCCCCAGAGGTATATACAGCAGCCCCAGTGGTAGTATACAGCAGCCCCAGTGGTAGTATACAGCAGCCCCAGTGGTAGTATACAGCAGCCCCAGAAGTATATACAACCCCCCCCCTATCAGTATACAGGCCCCCCTTGCTGCACACTCCTGTAAAGGAATACATTAGTATACTTATCCCTGCCGCTGTCGCTGTCCCGCCACCGTCATCGCGCTCCTCCGTCTTCATCCAGCGTCTTCCGGCTTCCTCCTCTGGCGCGCAGACAATGACGTCATTGCCTGCGCCCACCGGAGGAGGCCGGAAGAAGACGGATGAAGCCGGAGGAGCGCGATGACGGCGGCGGGACAGCGGCAGGGATAGGTATACTAATGTATTCCTTTACAGGATTGTGCAGCAAGGAGGGGGCCTGTATACTGATGGGAGCGGGCGGCTGTATACTGTATACATTGTATACAGTATACAGTGACTCGCGTATAAGCCGAGGGGGGGGGACTTTTCAGCCCAATGTTTGGGCTGAAAAACTCGGCTTATACGCGAGTATATACGGTATATACAGTATATATATATATATATATATATATATATATATATATACACACACATACACACACCGTATATGCCGTATATGTGCACCAAGACTATAGCAATTCAGTGCTAATTCTAATTAAACAATTCAAAGCACCATTTGAAATCTACATGAAATTGGCATCCTTATTTTCTTGCATAGTACTAGGTGTGTGTTGCCATATGTGCACAGAAAATATACACCTGAACACTTACAGAAGATGTCACACTTATGTAAAACATTCACAAGAGGAGTAGTAGTTGGATGAAACCATACGTAGATCAAGCGCAATAATGTAGACTTGAAAGCCTAAATAACAAAACTAAAATTGCAACAAACTCCAAACAGAATATGCTTCCAAGCACAATTATGTGGAACAGCTGTGTTACCCCGGATAAGTGAAGCTATTTGTTGGCTCTTCTGAGAGGGCAGCTCCTGTACAGTGTCCAATGCAGTCATTCCTTTGTTGTCCGTTATGTCGACATCAATTCCTGTAAGGAGAAATAAATTCAACTGTATTACAAACAATGATGGTAGTTGGACAATTATATCAAAAGCTCTTTAAACCCTTCTCCTCCAAACCTGTTATCACCTTTTTTTATTCTGATAAATAACCTAATAGCCCAAAATTTCCCACTAACATGAAGTACAACACGTCACAAAAAAACACTTTCAGAATCACTGTGATCAGTTGAAGCATTCCAGAGTTATTACCTCAAAGTAACACTGGTCAGAATTGTAAAAAATGGCAAGGTCTGGAATGTGAAAACAGGCTAGGGGGTGAAAGGGTTAACAAGTATTGCGCCATGACTTGGGATAACTGCATTTTATTTATATGGAATTTACTTTTTCTTGACTATATCTATGTGATGACCACATGTGGGACTTATTTATTTTTACATTTGATCACAGCATTATTCCCACTTATACATCTTCAATCTCATTACATACACACACACACACACACACACACAGCCCAGGCAAACATTAAGAGACCATTGCAAATTTTCAGTTTCTCTTATATTCAAAGCTAAAAGTTTTGTATTTATTTGCAGCAAATGAGAAATCGTCAAAATAATAAAAAAGAAGCAATGCTTTCAGATCTCAAATGCAAAGAAAAGAGAATTTTGTTTACTTACCGTAAATTCTTTTTTCTTGAATCATTAATGGGAGACCCAGACAATGGGGTTTAGGCAGTCTGCCCTCCGGAGGCCACACTAGGTACTACAAGTTTTTTGTAGTCTCCGCCCCTCCGCCTATAAACCCCCACTGCAGGAGCAGATCCTCAGTTTAGTTCACAAGCTGCGAGGAGGCAACCCACACCACAACTCTAGGCATGGCCGCGAACAATGCTAGCCAAAGAAGCCTGAGCCAAAAGGTTCAAAAACACAACAAAACGTCCAACGGGACAACTGGGTGGGTGCTGGGTCTCCCATTAATGATTCAAGAAAAAAGAATTTACGGTAAGTAAACAAAATTCTCTTTTTTCTGATCATCATAATGGGAGACCCAGACAATGGGAATGTCCTAAAGCAACACCCCAGGGCGGGAAAAGAGTTCCTTTGAGACGGTTGATGTGCGGGGCACCTCCAAGGTGAGCCACCGCCGCCTGTAGGACCCGCCTGCCCAAACTCGCATCCGCAGAGGCATGGGCATGTACCATGTAATGTTTGGTAAACGTATGGAGGCTAGACCAAGTGGCTGCCTGGCAAACTTGTTGAGCCGAAGCCCTGTGCCGCAGAGCCCAAGAGGCACCAACGGCTCTGGTAGAGTGAGCCTTCAATCCCACCGGGAGAGGCATACCAGAAGAACGGTAAGCTTCCAGAATAGGAGCTTTGATCCACCGCGCCAAAGTAGATTTTGAGGCCGGGGAACCCCTACGGCGACCAGCCGTAAGGACAAACAGAGAGTCCGAGGTGCGTACCGACGCAGTACGAGACACATAAACCCTGATAGCCCTCACCAGGTCCAGAGTGTGTAACTCCTTCTCACTCCGGTGAGTCGGGTTAGGGCAAAAAGAAGGGAGAACAATCTCCTGATTAATATGAAAAGGTGACACCACCTTAGGCAAAAATTCTGGTCTCGTGCGCAACACCACCTTATCCTGATGAACCACCAGGAATGGAGACTTGCACGAGAGCGCTGCCAGTTCCGAGATCCTCCTGAGCGATGTAATGGCCACCAAAAAAGCCACTTTCTGGGAAAGGTGGACCAGAGAAACATCCCGCAAAGGCTCAAAAGGAGGCTTCTGCAAGGCCGCCAGGACCACATTGAGGTCCCAAGGATCAAGAGGACGTTTGTACGGTGGAATCACCCGGCTAACCCCCTGCAGAAACCTACGGACCGCTGGTATCTTAGCCAAACGCTTGTCGAACAGCACCGACAGTGCCGACACTTGTCCCTTCAGAGAACTGAGGGACAATCCCATGTCCATTCCTGACTGAAGGAATGAAAGCAACGTTGGGAGACGGAAAGGCCACGCCTTCCGTCCAACAGAAGCACACCAGGAAAAGTAAATTTTCCAAGTTCTGTGGTAGATTTTTAACGAGGTAGGCCGTCTGGCCCTGGTTAAAGTGGAGACAACCGAGGGAGAAAAACCTCTGGAAGTCAAGAGCCAGGACTCAAGGGCCACACAGTCAACTTGAGGGCCGCGGAATTGAGATGGAAGAACGGCCCCTGAGACAGAAGATCTTGTCTGTCTGGCAGTCTCCACGGTTCCCCGTCTGCGAGCCGCCACAGGTCCGGATACCACGACCTCCTGGGCCAATCCGGAGCCACTAGAATGGCTCTGCGACATTCCGTCCTGATCTTGCGCAGGACTCTGGGAATCAACGCCAACGGCGGGAATACATACGGAAGGTGGAACCTGGACCAATCCTGGACCAGAGCATCCGCTCCCAGAGCCTGAGGATCCCATGAACGCGCCATGAACTGCGGAACTTGATGATTGAGGCGAGACGCCATCAGATCCACATCTGGAGTTCCCCACCGTCGACAGATGGACTGGAAGACGTCCGGGTGTATAGACCACTCTCCGGCGTCCATGCCTTGCCGGCTTAGGTAGTCGGCCTCCCAATTGTCCACTCCTGGGATGTGGACGGCCGATATCACCGAATCGTTGTCCTCCACCCATGACAGGATGCGGTGGACTTCGGCGAGGGCCTGGGCGCTTCGAGTCCCGCCCTGATGGTTTACGTAGGCGACGGCTGTCGCGTTGTCCGTCTGAATTCGTATGGGTTTCCCTGCCAGAAAACGGTGGAAAGCCAGAAGTGCCAGGTAAATCGCTCTGATTTCCAGGACATTGATTTGCAGAGAGGACTCTGACACCGTCCAGAGACCCTGGGCCCTGTGTTGCAGGAACACCGCACCCCAGCCTGTGAGGCTGGCATCCGTGGTCACTATCAACCACGAAGGTTGGAGGAAGGATCGACCCCGCGCCAAGTGATGGGGTTGAAGCCACCAATGAAGGGATTCCTTGGTCCGAGAGAGAGAGAGACACCACTCTGTCCAGAGATGACGACCTCTTGTTCCACTTGTGGAGAATTTCCATCTGCAAAGGGCGGAGATGAAACTGCGCAAAAGGCACCGCTTCCATTGCCGCCACCATGCACCCCACCAGCTTCATTAAGCCCCTCAGGGAAGATTGCGGCGAATGAAGAAGGGTGCGAACTGCCGACTGGATGGAGGTCTGCTTCTTGCTGGGTAGCAACACCAGCGCCGGGGCTGTGTGAAAATCCATGCCCAGATAAGTCAACGACTGGGTTGGCACCAGTGCGGATTTCGGGCGATTCAGAATCCAGCCAAACTGTTCCAGAGCCTTGAGGGTCGCATCCAGGCTCCCCTGACACAACTCCTGCGACTGGGCCTTGATCAGCAGATCGTCCAGGTAAGGTATTACGGCATGACCCTGAGCATGCAGGGTTGCCACCATTGCCGTCATCACCTTTGTGAAGACCCTCGGGGCCGAGGCCAGACCGAACGGCAATGCTACGAACTGGAAGTGTTCTTCCCCCACTGCAAACCTGAGCCAGCGTTGATGTGCTGGCGCAATGGGCACGTGCAGGTAGGCATCTTTGATGTCCACGGATGCCAGGAAATCTCCCTGAGACATGGCAGCAATCACCAAGCGCAGAGACTCCATGCGAAACTTCCGCACTTGCACATGTTGGTTGAACAATTTCAGATCCAGCACTGGGCGAAACGAACCGTCCTTCTTTGGAACTATAAAGAGGTTGGAGTAGAACCCTCTGAAACGTTCCCCAGACGGCACTGGGATCACCACTCCGTCCCTCTGAAGACCAATCAGGACTTGGTGAAAAGCCTGAGCCTTCTCCGGTGACGGGGAGGAAAGAAAGAAACGGTTTGGAGGAAAGGACTTCAGCTCGATCCTGTAGCCCCGAGAGATAATGTCTCTCACCCACCGGTCTTGAATGTGAAGAAGCCATACGTCCTGAAACAGGGCCAGGCGTCCTCCGACCGGTGGGGTGGCAGGAGTTGGGAGCGAGTCATGTAGAGGACACCTTGGGGGCAGTCGCCGCCGCGGCGCCCGCTGTCTTTTTCTGGCGATTCTTGTTATGCCAGGGACCGGAGGGTTTACCTCCTTTGTCCGATCGCGTGGACGAGGCAGAAGGGTGCGAGCCGGGACGAAAGGACCGCTGCCTAGGATTCCATTTTTGAGACCTCTGCGGCTTGGGCTTGTTCTGAGGGATCTTCTTCTCAGCAAACTCCTTAATCCGCTTATCCAGCTCGTCCCCAAAAAGTCTATCGCCCGAAAAAGGCATGACTTGCAAAATCCTCTTGGACACCTTATCCGAGTCCCAGAGGCGCATCCACAGCAATCTGCGTAAGACCACCGCATTAGCAGAGGCCACGGCAGTCCGATTAGCTGTTTCAAAGGCAGCCGACCTGGCGTATTCAGCGTATGCCTTAGCTTTATTGGCGAGAGCCGTCACCTCCGGGTCAGACCCCGGGATATCGGTGATCCCCTCCAGACACGCAGTAATGGCCTGCAACGTCCAGACCATAGAAAAGTTTGGGGCAAAAGAGGAACCCACAGCCTCATATATAGACTTCGCATATGACTCGCATTGCTTGTCGATAGGATCCTTCAGAGAAGAGCTATCCTCTGCTGAAAAAAGAGAATGAGCCGCAACTCTAGTCAGGGAAGCGTCCACCCTAGGGGAGCGCGACCATTCCTCCAGAACCTCTTTAGGAAAAGGATAACGTGAATCCTTAGTCTTCCTAACAAAACGCCTTTCAGGATGCTCCCTGGGCGTCCTGACCACTCTCCAAAAATTGGAATGGTCAGTGAACAGACCACATGACTGACCTAATGGCGGCAGCCACTGGAAAGATTCCTTCTGCGGTCTCTCCACCACCGCAGCCGGGGGGACGAGCCCCAGGGTTTCGTTAATGGAGGAAATCAAGTCCTCCACACCGTCCCCCGGACCCTCTGAAGGAGCCGTGTGGTGCCGGGGCTCAGGGCCAGGGTCTCCACCCTCATCATCACTATCAGATGGCTGTTCCTCATCAGAGGAACGATGTTCACCATCCTCAGGGTCATCTTCCCAGCGAGGTCTCTTATGAGAACCCTCACTCAGCCGGGGGTTAGCCCCAAGAGCCCCTGTCTGGGGGGCTGAATCAGACAGCCTCCTTAGTATAGCCTCTAAGGATTGCGACATGGAAGACATTCTGGACACTACAGTATCATTAAACGACTTCTGACGATCCCATGGCCCTGCCTCCCCCTGAACCTCAGGGGAGAGCAGTGGTGCTGTAGCTTCAGAGACAGAAACACTGGGGCCAGGCCCAGTGAGACCGCAAGCTGCGCAGACACCATCCCCATCTACCTGTCCCATGCACTGTTTGCATGTCTTGGACCTCGTGGCGGGAGCCCTCTGTCCAGCCGTAGACATACTGGCGCTGCCCCGGGCAGTAAGGGGTTAACACCGGACACCCAGCGGATACCGACCAGGGAAGCGGTGAATCAGAGCGGGACGTGTGCGACCTCCTCGGGCAAACTGCAGCTTCTCCCCGGAGCGCGATGTGCACGCCACCAATCCTCACAGGAATGAGGAGAAAATGGCCGACGCGCCACTAATGAGTGGGCGCGGCTAAGCAGAAGCCCGAGGAGACCGACAACACATAGGCCGCAAGGAGCGTGACGTCACCGCCCAAAGGGGGACGCGCTCAGGAGCCGCACACAGGGAGAAAAAAGGCGCCAGAACCCATCTGTAATGGCGGCCACCCACTGTGTAACGCGGATGACAATAAGAGGAGCCCTTCAGGCAGGGGCCTCCTCCCAGAACCGCATGTCCCGAGGGAACCGAGGTTCTCCATACATGGTCACATAACATACACCATGTCCCCCCAGGCCCACATAAGGAGATACAGAGTACCTTCACCCAATGGGTCCGCGTCCGGCACCGGTCCAGCGGGTAGCGGACGGGGGGTCCAGGTTCCGGTCCGCATAATACGCTTCCATGGATAGGCCGCAGACCGGAACGGAGCTGTGCAAGGCTCCAGGGCTCCCACCCCACCAGAGCGCTTCAGAAGTGAGTAGTGGGGGAGCACGGCATAGTACCAGGCCAGACAATAAAGTCCGCGTCCAGGCCCGAGGGCTACGGACCAAGGTACCTCGACCTGTATGCACCCAAAGGTGTACAGGGAGTATGCCGGGGATCCCCACGACAGGGATCCACTTGTCTTCATTGCATCACAAAATCTTCCTAAGTAAATCTCCTGTGACGTGCAAGTCATAGGTGTGATCTCCGAGCACACTGAAGTAAAACTGAGGATCTGCTCCTGCAGTGGGGGTTTATAGGCGGAGGGGCGGAGACTACAAAAAACTTGTAGTACCTAGTGTGGCCTCCGGAGGGCAGACTGCCTAAACCCCATTGTCTGGGTCTCCCATTATGATGATCAGAAAAAACAAGTTTCATATTCATTTAGAAACAACAAGACTAATGTTTTAACTCAGGAAGAGTTCAGAAATCAATATTCGGTGGAATAACCATGATTTTTAATCACAGCTTTCAAGTGTCTTGGCATGCTTCCACCATTCTTTCACACTGCTTTTAGGTGACCTTAGGCCACTCCTGACACAAAATATTAAAGAGAACCTGTCACCTAGATTTAAGCCCCTCCACTATCACTAGCTGTCCCTACACCTTCCTAGCTGCTCCCTATCTATCCCTCGCTGATCTAAAGGGGCCCTATAAAGCATCAGAAACATAACTTTTAACTTACAGCAGTCCCTGAGGTCTGGGGACTAGAAAGGCGGCCACACGCTCCATTCTCCCCTCCTTGATCCAGCAGCGCACGCCCAGCTGGGAGGCATTATTCTTTATTCCTCGCTGCCCCTCTATTTGGAATCTCCAGCCCTCGGTCACGTAGTATGCACTGGCCGCAATGTCACATCCGGCGCGGTGCATTATGGGACCGGTCACGTGATCGGCCCTAGTGCCTTATGGGGCCAATCACGTGATCGGCCCGGCTTCAATAAGTGCATTGAGCATGCGCGGAGCAGGGCTGATCACGTCATCAGGCCCATAATGCACTGGGGCCGATCACTTGATCGGTCCTATAATGCACTAGGGCCGATCACGTGATCGATTAATGATATGCATATGATAAAAAAAAAAAAATGGAAACATTTTCAAAACATCTCGATTTATTCAGGAAGTACTATGACAGCCATACACAAATATGCCTTGGCATACTTTCTATGAGATCAGTAATAGTTGTCTGAGGAATGTTCTGCCACACTAAATGCACTTTGGCAAGAAAATCATTAAGATACGGACAATAGATGTCTAATGAGGTCATGGATGTGTTATAACAGAAACAAGTCCGAAGATTCTGCAGGCTAGGACAAGCCACATGCAACCAGTCACTGTTGTATTGAAAAACAACTCCTGGGTTACTGTGGAGAAATGTTGCACAATCAAATCAATGTAATTCTGAGCTCTTATTGTACCTGGAATGAAAACTAGAGGATTCTGGCTACCATAAATTTTGCCAACTCAGTCTTTCAAAAGGTGTTTGCATGATCTTGAGATACAATCCAGAAATCCTGCTACAGGTGTTTCTTTGACCTTCGAAGCAATGTTAGCCTGAAATTCATCTGGAAATCATGTTTTCAACATCTGTAGGCACACAGTATGATGGACAGGATGAGAGCCCAGGAGCCTGCTGTGGACCCTAACATGGGGGAGCCTACCCTGAGAGATGTCTTCACAGTAGTGTTTTGTAAACAGACCCTCACAGCCCAGACTCAGCAAGTGAATGGTATACAAGCTGAAATCACTAGCAAAAAGGCTGCCATGCAGAAAGCTGAGGTGCGCACAGGGGAAGTGGAGGAATGTGTGAGCACTGCTGAAGACCGTATAGTGACTATACAAGCAGCCCAGAAAAAGTATGATAAGCAACTTGCTGATGTGATAGCCAAAAATGATTATTTGGAGAACCGGTCACGGCAAAACAAAGTTAGGATAGTGAGGGTCCCAGAAAAGACGCATGGATCAAACCCCACGAAATATATTGAAAGCGGTCAGCTTGCGAAATTTGGAGCAGATAAACTGTCCAAAGTATTTGTGGTGGAGAGAGCGCATAGAGTCCCGATGAGACCACAACCTCCAGGCACAACTTCCCAGGCCCTACTAGCTAATCTCTTAAATTACAGGGACAGGGATACCATTCTTCATACAGCCAGGAATAAAGAGAATTTTGTTTACTTACCGTAAATTCTTTTTCTTCTAGCTCCTAATTGGGAGACCCAGACATTGGGTGTATAGCTTCCGCCTACGGAGGACACACAAAGTATTAAACTAAAAAGTGTAACTCCTCCCCTACTGCCTATACACCCCCTCCAGGAGAAATCCCATCAGTTCGGTGCACAAGCAGGAAGGAGGAAATAATCCACACCAAGACCGAAAGGTCCGGCTAAGAATCATCGGCCCACAGGGTCATAAAAGCGACATGAAACACCAGTCACTTAAACAGGAGAACAAAGCCCAAAAGGCAACAGGGTGGGTGCTGGGTCTCCCAATTAGGAGCTAGAAGAAAAAGAATTTACGGTAAGTAAACAAAATTCTCTCTCTCTTTCGCTCCATTGGGAGACCCAGACATTGGGATGTCCAAAAGCTATCCCTGGGTGGGAAAAGACGCAAGCATGGCAGAAACATCATAGGCGAGCGACTGCCGCCTGAAGGATCCGTCTGCCCACAGTAGTGTCTGCCGAAGCAAACGCATGAACCTGATAATGTTTTGTAAAGGTGTGTAGGCTGGACCAAGTGGCCGCCTGACACACCTGTTGTGCCGTGGCCTGTTGACGTAAGGCCCATGAGGCACCCACAGCTCTTGTGGAATGCGCCGTAATACCCGCAGGTAAAGGCGTACCAGAGGAAAGGTAAGCTTCCTGGATAGGAGCTTTGATCCACCGGGCCAAGGAGGACTTGGAGGCCGGCTCACCTTTCTTCTGACCTGTCGTAAGAACGAACAAGGCATCCGTTTATGGCGAAAAGAAGACGTGCGAGATGCATAAATCCTGACAGCCCTGACCAGGTCCAAAGTATGGAGAGACTTCTCAAACTGGTGAACAGGATTAGGACAAAAAGATGGCAGAACAATGTCTTGATTCAGGTGAAACGGGGAAAGCACCTTGGGTAAGAAATCTGCCACAGGTCGAAGCACCACTTTATCCTGGTGAATCACCAGGAATGGAGACTTGCAAGACGGGCTGCCAGCTCTGAAACCCTCCGAAGAGAGGTAATGGCGACCAGAAAGGCAACCTTCTGGGAAAGTCTGGAGAGGGACACCTCTCTTAGAGGTTCGAAAGGCGGCTTCTGTAAGGCCGCAGAACCAGATTAAGGTCCCAGGGGTCCAAGGGACGCCTGTAGGGGGGAATAATGTGACTTGCCCCTTGAACAAACGTCTTTACCTGAGGAAGGTTAGCCAGGCGTTTGCTAAACAGCACAGAAAGTGCCGAGATCTGACCCTCGATGGAGCTGAGAGCCAAACCCTTAGCTAACCCTGATTGAAGGAAAGCAAGAAGGGTTGGGAGAGAAAAGGGCCAGGGAGAACTCCCGTGGAGACGGCACAAGGAGAATAAGATCTTCCAAACCCTGCGGTAAATCTTAGCCGAAGCAGGTTTCCTGGCTTGTCTCATGGTTGCGGCGACGTCAGAGGAAAAACCACGAGATGTCAGCAACCAGTCTTCAAGTGCCACAAAGTCAGGCTGAGGGCAGCTGAATTGTGGTGGAAGAACGGACCTTGCGACAAGAGGTCTGGCCGGGTCGGGAGCTTCCACGGATCCCCCGCCGAGAGCTAAAACAGGTCCGGATACCAAGCCCTCCTGGGCCAGTCTGGGGCGACGAGTGGGGCTTGCCGACATTCCGCCCTGAGCTTCCGTAGAACCTTGGGCAACAGAGGCAAAGGAGGAAACACGTAGGGGAGACGAAACTGGGACCAATCCTGGACCAGAGCGTCCGCCCCTACAGCCTTGCTGTCGAGAGCGAGACATGAAGGTCGGAACCTTGTGATTCAACCGGGAGGCCATCAGATCCACGTCCGGAGTTCCCCATCTGTCGCAAATGTGCTGAAACACGTCGGGTGAAGAGCCCATTCGCCCGCGTCCATACCTTGCCGACTTAGATAGTCGGCCTCCCAATTGTCCATTCAGGGGATGTGGACTGCCGAGATGGACGAGTCGTTGTCCTCGACCCACTGCAATATACCCTGGACCTCCGTTAAGGCTTGAGGGCTGCGAGTGGCTCCCTGGTGGTTTATATACGCTACCGCGGTTGCGTTGTCTGACTGTATCCGAATATGATTCCCCGCCAGGAACCTCTGAAAAGCCAGAAGAGACAGGTAGATGGCCTGAATTTCCAGGACATTGATCTGAAGGGAGGATTCCTGTTCCGCCCAGGAGCCCTGTGGTGAAGAAACACGGCGCCCCAGCCCAGGAGGCTGGCGTCCGTGGTCACTACCAACCAAGAGGGGAACAGAAAACATCTGCCTCGAGACAGCGACGTGGAAAGCAACCACCAATGGAGAGACTCCTTCGTTGACGGCGATAGAGGAATGCACTGTTCGAGAGAAGCTGGATTCTTGTTCCATCCGCGCAGGATCTGCAATTGCAGTGGAGCAGGTGAAATTGCGCGAAGGGAACTGCTTCTATGGACGCCACCATTTTCCCCAGCACGTGCATCAGACGCTTGATGGTTACCGAGTCTGATTGCAAGAGAAACTGGACTTCCTCCTGAATCAACACTTGCTTGTGGAAAGGTAGAATGACCAGGGTCTGAGCCGTGTGAAACTCCATGCCCAGATAAGTTATCGTTCTGAGCAGGGAGGAGAACAGACTTCGGTACGTTGATCAACAAACCGAAGCGCTGGAGAGTGTCCAGAGTAACTGACTCAGTTGACACAGTTCCGCAGAGGGAGCTCTGACCAACAGATCGTCCTCAGAGATCCAAAACCGGCCTCACCGAGCTGTCCTGCTTGGGAACTGTGAAGAGGTTCGAATAGAACCCCTGGAAGCGTTCCCCAGAGGGAACCTGGACCACGAAACTGTTCTGTCTCAAGGCGTCCAACGCCTGACGAAAAGCCAAAGCCCTCGCTGGTGGGGGCGAAGAGAGGCAGAACCAAGTCGGAGGACGCGAGGATAGCTCTATCCTGTAACCGTGGGAGATGACAACTATTACCCATCGGTCCTGGATACGACTGCTCCAGACGCCTCCAAAGTGGGAGAGCCTGCCACCGACCGAGGATGCTGCTGGGAGAGGCGGCGAGTCATGCAGAGGCAGCCTTCTTCTGCTGAGACTTGATCTCCACGTCCGATTTGACTTCTGCTCCTTATTTGAACGGGAAGAGGAGGAGGAGGTGGACTTCGAGGAGGGACAAAAGGACCGAAACTTGGAGTGCAACTGATGTTGGCCAGACTTCTGCACCTTTGATTGGGGCAAGGAGGTGGATTTACCACCTGTAGATTCCTTTATGAGATCGTCCAGCTGCTCTCCAAAAAGCCTGCTTCCCGCAAAGGGAAGGCCCTGGAGAAATTTCTTGAAAGAGGCATCAGCCTTCCAGTCCCGCAGCCTCAGCATCCTGCGGGCTGCCAGCGAGTTAGCCGAGGCCACAGCGGTGCGGCTGGCAGATTCCATGATCGCCGACCTAGCGTAGTCAGTGAACGCAGAGGCTTGAGACGAAAGGGAAGTTACCTTGGGAATATCCTGAGCTACAACATTTAGTTCTGCCAAGCAGGCAGAAACTGCCTGCAGGGCCCAAACTGCTGCGAAAGCCGGAGCAAAGGAGGCTCCCGTGGCTTCATAGATTGACTTCTGCAGAAGTTCGATCTGTCTGTCAGTGGGATCCTTCAAAGAGGAACCATCCGCAACTGAGATAACAGTATTGGCCGACAGTCGAGAGACTGGGGGGTCCACCCTAGGAGAAACTGACAAACCCTTTACTATGTCAGGAGGAAAAGGATAACGGGTATCCTTCTGCTTCCTGGAAAAACGTTTATCAGGACAAGCCCTAGGAGCCTGTACATTTGATCTGAAGTTAGAGTGATCAAAGAATGAACCTCGAGACCTGGACGGAGGAAGGAACTGATAAAGTTCCTCCGAGAGCGAAGTTTCCACCGTGGGAGGGGGAGCAGTCAGGTCCAACATGGTATTAATGGAGGACACGAAGCCATCCACTAAGGAATCCTCTTCCAAGGACTCGTCCGGAGATCTCATAGAATCCAGTCTATCCTCCCCCTCAAGCTGAGAGCCCTCAGCATGAGACTCCGTGTGACGAGAGGAAGCAGGAGAGATTGCTCTACGTGGCCGTTTGGGGGGCCGGGGAGAGGGAGCCAAGTCTGAGACCCCTGTATTGTCTCCAGAGTCCTTTCCCCTAGAAGGGGACGACTCGCTGTAGCGCCTGTGGCGTGAGGCAGAGGGACCAGGGGGTACTTTCCCGGCGACTGACCTGTAAAGACTCCTGCAGGACTCTGGTTAGAGCAGTCATAGACTGGGAAAAAGAGTCAGAAAAAGACTTAGTGAAAGCTACAGTCCAAGGAGGTGGCACTGCCGGGTCCCCCTGGCTAGGGAAAAGCTCCAAAGTTGCAGAGCTGGGGGAAGCCCCATGTTCCACCTCAGACACATGTGAAGTGCAGGCTGAGCAATGAGGGAAGACAGACCCAGCAGGCAGCAGACTCTTGCAAGCAGTGCAAGAAGAATAAAATGTCTGCACCTTAGGGGCTTTGCTCCTGGTGAAAGACATACCTCCTCCAAGTAGTAACCTCAGAGAGGGAATACACTAGAGGGGGCCCCAGGGGAAGGAAGACACCACCAGATAAACAGGGGTGACCTACCAGCCTGACAGAGTGGATTGTGTGCACTCCGGATGCAGCGCTCCCTCCTAGCAGCCACAGGGTCCAGGAGAGAATGATGAGAGTATTCTCCTGCCCAGGGAAAAAAATGGTCGCCGGAGCCGAGAGAGGGGGCGGAGCCAACGAGGGGCGGGAATCCGGAGGGCAATCCCACCTCTTAACAGGCTTAGGAGGATGCCATCCAAAGAGATGGGAGCGGCCGACGCTCCAAACCGCCCACAAAGGCAGCCGAGCCCGCCTCCAGTGGAGCCCGGGCTCCAGGCCTAGAACTAGGCCGCAGAGAAGCCGGGGCCTAGATATTTGCGGCCGGCCGGCGCTCGGCAGCAGGCGAGCGCGGTGCCTCACAAAAGAACCGCAGACCCCGCGGCGCAGCAAGGACAGGACCCCAGGGCCTCAGGGGAGCCTCCAGTGACCACCCCAGGCGCAGAGACCGGGCTGCAGCCACAGCACAAACCCCCAGAGTACCTGAATAGGTTGCAGGGGCCGATCCCTGGGGGTCCACAACTCCAGCCAGCCGATTCCCATAGGGACTGTGGATGGAGTTAGAGCTCCAGACGCCATGGGAGCCCATAACGATCCCACTTCTCCAGAGCCCCTAAGGGATGGAGAAGGAAAAAGCAGCATGAGGGCTCCAGCCCGTTGTACCCCAAGGGTACCTCAACCGCCTCTGCCCGAGGGTGAGGAAGGAGGCATGCTGGGGACCCAATGGATCCTCTTTGCTTCCATCCGACACTCTCCAGAGAGAGTGAGCAAGACTAAGTGAGAATGCATGAGTGCAGAGTGTGCCTCCTTCAACACAAAGCAAAGAACTGATGGGATTTCTCCTGGTGTATAGGCAGTAGGGGAGGAGTTACACTTTTTAGTGTAATACTTTGTGTGTCCTCCGGAGGCGGAAGCTATACACCCAATGTCTGGGTCTCCCAATGGAGCGAAAAAGAAATTAAAGACCTGACTAATGATGGACAGAACATTTCGTTTTATTTAGATTATTCACCTACTGTGCAAAAAATGTGTATGCGTTTTACAGAAGTAAAGAAAAGATTGAGGGGTCTGGGACTGATATACTCAATGTTGTATGCAGCTAAACTAAGACTAGTAGCATTGGGAAAAGTGCATTTTCTACAATCCCCGGAGGAAGCCATGGAGTAGATTGAAAAGAACAGTAGAAGAGTCCGGGAGTACAAAGACAGTTGAAGATGATGTGGAGTCTAGTTTATGCATTTAATGTTTTATGTTCCAGGATATATGAACTGGTGTGGACTTGAGTGGTGCAGTGGAGGTGTATGCAGTTAAATAATTTTTCAAAAGTTATGTGGGAGAAACTTTAATAAATAGCAATTGTTATCAGTGTTTTGGTAAGACTGTACGGCTAGAAGGATAGGTCAGCTTATTTCACCCACTAGAAGAGAACAAAGGGATTTAGGTGTGGGAAGGGGAGGAGGGAGGAGATTTGAGGGGGATCAGGTAAAAGGTATATTTTTAGAGCAAGTGGGATGGTGGGGGATAGTGGGATGGTGGGGGATAGGGGGAGGGTGGGGGATAGGGGGAGGGTGGGGGATGGGGGAGGGTGGGGGATGGGGGATGGGGGGGGGGGAGTAGGGGCAGGGGGGAGAGGGGAAGACAGCACTGGAAGAAATTTAGAGGCTGGTTCTGCATTAGGCTGGTTTCACTCTTGCGGACCCCTCCGCAGCGTCCTGCTCGGGTGCAGAAGGCCGTGCGCATCCATTCACTGCAATATGTGATTTGTGCGCATGTAGATACCTGCGCACAAATCACACAGTCTAGTCCGCACCAGGAACGCGACATGTCGCATTCAGGGTGCGGACGAGTGTGTGTGATTTGTGCGCAGGCATGCGCCTGCGTACAAATCATACATTGCAGTGAATGGGTGCGCACAGGGTGCACACGCCAATCTGCATCAGAGCACAGGCACCTTCATCCCCATGTTAAACATAGGGACTTGCGGTGCCTGCGCTCAGCTTGCAGATCCCCTCTGCAGGACGCTGCGGAGGGGTCCGCAAGTGTGAAACCAGCCTAAGGGTGTTGTTCCTGACTGAATATGGTGGGAGTACTTAAAATCTTGAGTTGGAATATTAGAGGTTTGGCGAATCGAGGAAGAAGGGCAGCCATTCTACAAAAACCTTCAAAAATATGCCTTTTGGAAACACAGTTGACAAAAAAAAAAATTCGAAAGGCATATCGCGCTACATACTCTACCTATGCGAGGGGGGTGTCGATTTTGTACTGTTGTACTTAGGAAGGAGAAAAATAATCCTGACCTTAATAACAATTTAAATAGATTTATTCAACTGAAACAATAACATTACAGCATAAGTTATTTGCTTAAACAAACATCATGTTTGTTAACTAATTTGGCTAAACAAAATATATATATATATTTTAAGAAACTTAGGGTAAGTGCACACTTACCCGGCGGTTTGGTCGGCGGCAGCTGGCGGAACCCGCCAGGAAGCTCCGGCGCCGTCCACCGGCTTCCTGGCGGGTATGTGCGGCGGGAGCCGGGCGGTAGCCGGCGGATGCACAGCGTGTTCTCGGCGGCGAATCTGCAGCGGCTGGAAGCAGCACATGATTCTGCTTGCAGCCGCTGCAGAACCGCCGTTTTTTAGAACATGCTCATTCTTTGCTAACCCGCTGGGAAACCTGCGGGTTAGCAACGGATGACGCTGTGTAACCGCCGGTGTGTGCACTGCCTTGGGCGGTTTACATTAGTTTTAATGTTAATCCAAACGCCGGTTTGGATTAACATAAATTTAAATAAAACTAATGTAAACAAAACGGCGGTTTACACAGGTAAACCGCCGAAAAACCGCCCAGTGCGCACATAGCCTTAGACTGTCAGCCCAGCCGACACATGAAAAACTTAAATACTACTGTCCCTGCTGTCCTCTGTAGCTCACTTGTCGTCACCTTCATCATCATCATCTTCTTTGTTCCTATTCATAATCTGGAAAAGAAAAACAAGCTTTCCTGCTTTATTGGGTCCCAACCGATTTCTCAATTTAGAATGAATGAGTCCAAAGGAAGAGAATATTCTTTCAACGCCTGCAGAAGAAGCTACTGCTGTTAAAAGTGAAATCATTACTTGAACAGTCTCTAAATCCAAGCGCTTAAGTGACTTCCACCAGTTTACTGGTGTGACCTTCCTTAAAATATCTTCCGCAAACATATATTTCTTGAATGGTTCCCCCTTAGCTCTGAAGTTTATTATAGTTGGCATTAAAGATGGATGATTGCTGGATACCCATGTCATAGCCAACTCCTCTTCCTCAGCACTTAGGTTGTGACCCTGATATTGGATATTGACAACATTTGCCAAAAAATGAGCTGGAGTCAGTGCTTGTCCCATTCGTTTGTTTACTGCTTGTAATTTAATTCTGTCCATGTGTAGTTCTGTTTTTAAGTGTTCACTCAGTTCCTTCCAAATTTCAACAGCATCCGCAATAAAACAGCTATTTTTCTGTATTTTGTTTAAAGCTGGAGAGATCCTGCCTGTTCAGAAGCGTTTCTTTGGTCATCTTCATCACCGCACTTCTCATGATGTTGCCTCATTCGCGCCACCAGGCCTTGCATCTCTTTGTTGCATCGTTTGCATTTTGCACGCATGCCTGCCTTACCGATAGGCGAAGGAGCTTCATTAAAATATTCCCAAACTGGGTCTCTTTTACGGCCTGCTGCCATTATAAGGAAAGAATGTAATAAACCTCAGATCGTACACACAAACAGATCCAGACTTGTCTGTCTGTGGCTATGCTGCAGTATTGTGCTCAAAGTTTCACTTTCATTTTCTTGTCTGCTTGCCCTTCCTCCTCCTCACACTTAGATTCACATTCTTCTTGTGTTGTGCAGATCTATTCCACTCCAAACAATCAGAAACATATTGTCTAACTTCTTGAACTTGGCACTGAAGGGGTTGATTCTGTATTCATAGGTTTGTAGAACAATAGGATTTAGGTCTTTTTCTCAACTCTGTTCATGTTGTAACATTTTTGCCGTGAAGAAGAGGCTGGGACCTCTGCGGAGTCAAATTCAGTTTGAGAACTGCATAAGTAAAGCGAGCGTCTGTGATAATATAGGAGAGAAACTGCCCACTAATCCTACAGAAACCTCTGGAAGAGCATGGCATTGTGAATGTTACACATATACAGCCTTTATTCTACTGAGTTAAACAACTCAGCTTTATCTCAAGATGGAAGAACCTTTGGATGGTAAAATATTGTCCTCAAAAAGCAGTTTATTGTAAAAAATCCGATTTAAATAAAAAAAAATCCGATTTTTTTGATTTTTTTTTAAAAAAACATTGATTTTTATCCACCCTGGTGGCAGTGTATTTTCCACCCACCAAACACTGGGGGGAAAATGCAGGAGAGTATAGATCTAAGGCTGCTTTCACATTGCGTTTTTGGCCCATCCGTGACTCCGTTGTAAAACAGACAGTCACGGATCCGATTTAGCCCCCATGTATCCCTATGGGCACGTATCTGATCAGATTTGGCCTTATTGCCATCCGATTTGTGTCGGATCCGATTTGGTCCGATTTTTAGCTGTGCACAAAATCAGAGACTTCTCAGATTTTGGGCGCAGCGGACCAAATCGGGCCGAATCAGAAGCGACATGATCCGCGGCCATTACCACGGAGGCCTATGGAGCAGGGGTCCGAGAAAACAGCTGATCATTTCTCGGACCCGATTTTAGTGTACTGAGCATGCTCAGTACACTAAAACCGCTCTTTACAGTCTAATTTCACTTCCGCAATGTATATGCATACATTGCGGAAGTGAAATCAAGTAAAAGTGTTAAAAATAAAATATATATATGCTCACCTCTCCGGCATGTCCCCCGATGTCGGCATATATCTTCATGGCTTGAGGACCTAGCTGGGCGGGGCTAATCAGTCACATGACTGGTTTCCGCAGTAATTGCTCCGCCTCCCCAGGTCATTCAACGATCAGGAGATAGATGGAGGCATCGGGGGATCGCTGGAAAGGTGAGCATATATATTTTTTATACTTAACACTTGCTTTTACTTAATTTCACTCTCACAATGTATATATATATACATTGCGGGAGTGAAAGTGCACGGCTTGGCTTTCTGTGTCTGGATCCGTGACAATCTCGGCCCTAGACAGAGAAAGAGCATCCGGAGGTCACCTCCGATGCTGTCCGTTCCTGTCCGTGGGGTCCTGCAAAACGTAGGATCCCACGAACAGGAAAAAAATTGCTATGTGAAAACAGCCTAACTAGACACTGGACGGGAATCCCTCTGATGTTAGTAGGATATGTTAATGTTATGAACACTGTGTAAGACAGGAGTCGTAGGCAGATTGAAGGGAATGAAAGGGACGCGATGACACCCTTTGCTATGCATGTGACAGAAATGGGTCTGATAGACATATGGAGAGTGAGAAATGTAGGGGTGACATGCTACTCTTTTTCTCATAACTATGTCCCGAATAGACTTGGCTTTAGGGAATAGACTGGTAGATCTAAGAGTTTAAAATATAACATACCTGCCTAGGGTAGTATTTGACCACAATCCCTTGAAAGTAGAGTTACAGGTTGGCATGTATGGAGAGGGAAGGAGGACAGAATGGAAGGTGCATCTGGCTGGGAATCACTAACATGCAGAAAATAGCGGGAGAGGTGGAGGAATTCTTTCAGAATAATATGGGGAGCGCAGTTATAGGAATAATATGGGACATGATTAAGGCATATATCATGGGACTTTTGATAAGCGATATTTCCAGATGTTCGAGCCAAAATAGAAGGGTGGTAACTGAAGCACTGGATGCACTGAGGAGGGAGGAGGAAGAGCTGATGACTAGACCTACGATAGAGGCGCAGCAGCGAATGAAGAAAGCTCAAGAAGAGGTAGATAAAATACATCTGAATAATGCCAATAAGAAGAGGGAATTTCAAAGGGTGGCCTTTTACGAGGAGGGAGAGAAGGTAGGGCATTTACTATCTACTAAAGCAGCGGCACAAAAGGAATCAGGTTATGTGTATTGTCTGTCATACTCGGCTGGCACATTACTTACAGAGACGAAAGAAATACTAAATGTATTTGAAAGATGTTATGGGGACCTATATACTTCTAATTCGAGGGCTTCAGGGGAAATTGATCAGTTTTTAATGGGAGCATAGCTACCAAGACTTAGTGAGGAGGATCGGGAAAGTTTAGAGAGACGAAGGGACCCTGACAGTGGAGGAATTGGAAGAGGTTTTGGCATCTATGGCCCCAATAAAGCCCCATGTGCAGACAGCTTGTCAATACAAGTGTATAAGCACCTTGGGGAGGTACTGCTGCTGAAATTGAGGGAAGTATTTAGGTCAGCCTTGGGGGAAGGAGGAGGCTGCCAGAGTCAATGAGGGAGGCCACTGTCTGGCCCACAAGGGTCTGGGGTACTCAGGTCTCGGGCGCTTGGGTACAGTGGATGTCACACGGGTGACCGGTGCACAAGCTTGTGCCCTTGCGGTGACAACAAAAAGGGGTATTTACAGGGATAAAAGTTAATAGATGATTGTTGTGATGCCACCTGTAGATCCGGTGATGGCACAGATGCTGCTGTGACATCTGAGGTGATGGGCAGCAGTAAGGTGTTGAGGCTCTCTACAGATAGAGCGCTGTCCCCAGAGCTGTAAGGGTGTAAAGGTGGAGTAGGGCAGTGCAGTCATTGCGGTGTGGGACTGGAATGGGGCAGCGCAGTCTCTGCTTTGCAGTGCAGAAATACCTCCATTCACCAAGAAGAAAACATGACACTTGTTCACTCTGGACGGGTGCTTTACTCCAGTAATCTGCAGCTTACAGCATATGCAGTTGTTACAACTCGGGTAGTGGACCGGGTGGTCCTGGCAGTAGGCAATGTCCCTCTGAAGCTCCAGTGATGTTCCTTACTTGTCTCTTCCTCTGTCCTACCTCTGCCCTGCACGAATCCCGCTTGTTGTACCAGGCCCGTCGGGTGGTATGAGGATCCCTTCTCTCTCTAAGGGGTGCTCAACTCAGTTTGGTGCTTCTGATGGGGACCATGAGTGACGGACTGGATCGTGATCCTATGAAGCTTTCGACCACGCCGGTAATTTGTGGCTCAGGGATGAACCTCTGCACCACTTCGGAGCCGGTACCCTGTACCACTCACTGCCTGTTTCCCGCTCTTTCCCCACTCACTATATAGCCTAGCTTTCCTCCCACCGGGACCGGTTACCCTAGTAACGGGTTGTCTGATTGGTCCTCTATCACTAGGTATATGTGTGTGTTTGTGGAGTTTCAGGCTTCCATTACCTCCTGTTAGGGGTGCAGTACCCTATTGTAGCGCGCTGACTAGTGGGGCGCTACACCACGGTGGTGGTTCTGCCGAAAGAGGACAAGGATGTGACAAAACCTGAATTGTATAGGTCCATCTCTTTACTGTCGGCTGATGTTAAAATATTAGCTAAAGCTATGTCGAATCGACTGGCCGGGTATTTCGTGTGTGATACACTCGGATCAGACAGGGTTCATGCCGAACAAGTCAACAGCCATTAACTTAAGAAGACTGTATTTAAATGTTCAATTGGCTGCTGACAAGGCTGGGCATAGAGTGATCATGTCCTTAGACACACACAAAGCCTTTGACACTATAGACTGGGAATATCTTTTGAGGGTCCTGGGACGATTGGGCTTTGGTCCAGTTTTCATGGCATGGGTACGGCTATTATACTCCATTTTGATGGCTCAAATCAGAGTAAATGGAGAAAGGTCGACCAGGTTCAATTTGACAAGGGGAACTAGACAAGGTTGCCCCCTCTCTCTATTGCTATTTGCCTTGGCCATTGAGCCGCTGGCTGCTGTGCTGCGAAAGGCGGAATCAGTGAAGGGCCTCCGATGCGGATCGGCGGAGGAGAAAATAGCACTATATGCTGATGACATCCTGTTATTTTTACAAGACCCGAAGGAGTCGCTATACAGTGCAATAGATATCATTAGACGATTTGGAACACTGTCTTGGTTAAAAATGTATTGGGGTAAATCACATCTTATGGAGGTAGACAAGTTGGACGACACAGACATTGAGAAGGTAGGCCATACAAAGCTCAAGATTGTACAGGAATTTAAATATTTGGGGATTAGGATAGCATTGCTCAGTGTTGTGCTATGGAGCAGGGTGGGGAAATGAGAGGACGTCATAATGAGAGGCGCTATGACGTCCTCTTATTTCCCCGCCCTGCTCAGTGTTGTGCTTTGGAGCAAGGCAGGGAAATGAGAGGACGTCATGGTGGGAGGCGGGGCATGCACCTCAACCTTGCTCTGCGCTTGCTTGACCCACACAAGGACACGCAGAGCAAGGATTTCAGAATGGCATGAGCGGAGGCGGCGAGGACATGGGCGGTACAGAGGCGCAGGGGGCGTGAAATGCCCCCATGGATGAGCTGCCTCAAGGACAAGAGCCCGCCTCCATGGAAAATTACTGTAGACTTTTACAAGCCTATACATCGGGGTAGCATCCCCACAGAGCCATGGGGGACCCCTTGCCTGACTGCAGCAGACATGCAACTGCAATATTTAAAGAACTGTTATGAGGAGGTAAGCAGCCAAGAATAAAACTGGAAACCTTGCAAAGACCCAAGGAAGGGGGGGGGGCCTTGCCCTCCTAACCCGTGGATATACTTCTGAGCTGCACAATGTCAGCATATCAGAGGGTGGACGCAAGGAGCGATGAAGGGGTCACTACAGGAAATATTGGAATCCCATCTCAATAGGAGCGGATTGGTACAGGGACTGGAAATAGGACTCTTTGGGAAACTTGGCAAAACACATCCAACACTTGGCCTATTAGACTGTGGACAAGGGTGAAGAAAATTACGGGAATAGATAAGCTGACAATATACACTCCTGTTTGGGCTAACGAGAATCTGAGTGAATATTACAAAATGGGGGAACTAGGAATGGATGAGTAGAGGAATTTATTATGTATACCAACTAGTGGAGGATCAGACTGAAATTATTAGAGGCCCTGAAGGCAGAATTCCACCTAACAGATAGGAATAGTTATCAGTATGCACAAGTCAAACATGTGTATGTCCAACAAAGAAAAAAGGATGAACTGCAAATCCAGAGGACATTGTCCTTGATTATATATGCATGGAAGGAAGTACGAGGAGTGCAATTTCCACAGTATATGCAAATCTACTTCACACTTTTTTACTGAAACACCCTATGGTGGCACAGAGGAAATGGGAAGCAGACGTGGGAGTCATAGGGGATGATAAATGGGAATTCATTTTAGAACATGGTCTCTGAGCGAACCCGAAAGGATCTCCTAATTGCTTCTTATCCATTGAGCATATAGATCTCCAGACTTTTTGTTTAAGATAGGGGCACATTCAGACTCTTTGCCCGAGGTGTGGATCTGAGGCAGCGGGCATTCTACATATGATGTGGGAGTGCTCGAGACTCCCGTCATTTTGGGTAGTAACTCTTACCTTGATTGCAGGGGAATATAAATGTATTATACCCAGAGACCCGGTGGAGTGCATATTGGGCTATGTGGAAGAACTTTCAGTGGATAATGTGGGGAAAATAGCTATAGCAAGGTTTCTATATGTATCTAGACAATTGATAGCTAAATATTGGATAAGAGCGTAACCTCCCTCTGCTTAATCATAGACTGACGGGCACCACCAATGTCCTGTGCTTCTTGTTCAGAGCTTTCCCTGCACTTGGGAGGAACCTCCCTCTAGGCAGGAACATATTAGATAAGTAGACTATGTGGTACAATTGGAGGAAAAAATATACTATTAAAAGAAGAATACCAAATTATATGACAGACTGAGTGCCATGGAAGGAGTGATCCATGGACAATGAGAAGGAGAGTATTGTATATCATATGGATAAGAGATTTGGAGTAAAATAGCGGTAAAGGGGTAGATTACTATGCTTGAAGTTGCAGAACTGTATTCATTGGATGTATGAAAATGGGGAAGATTGCTTTCAAAAGGACAGGGGGGGGGGGGGGAGAAGGGTTGATTTTTGCTATGAGAAAATTCTGATGTGTTGACTCTGTTTATGATTACATTATGCTTCAATAAAAATGTATCTGAGTAAAAAAAAATGTTGTAGATTATTTCTATGAAGATCTCATTGTACATTTGATTAGCTTCCTGATTTCTTGTTGGCGAGTTATGCAGCTGTAATGCTTTTCCGGACACTGCCATGCTCTGGTCCTCAAGGAGAATTAAAGGGAACCTGACCCCTAAAAATCAGCCCCAGGTCTTTTAAGACCAGTCCCTACACCATCATAATCGACTTCTAGCCATCCCTTTGTCTCAAAAATGGCGATTTCTAAAGTCTATAAAATTTAGTTTTGTACCTGCAGAACTGCGGCTTCTCAGTTCTTGAGAAATGATTTCCACTGAAGAAAAAGCTGGGCTTTGTAGTCCGCGCTGACCTCAAGAAACTTCCAGTCCAGTAAAGGGTTAATCAGGTTCTGGCTTATTTGCCTACGCGTTTCGTGGCTTTAAATCTGCCACTTCATCAGGGCCCTAATGAAGTGGCAGATTTAAAGCCACGAAACGCGTAGGCAAATAAACCAGAACCTGATTAACCCTTTACTGGACTGGAAGTTTCTTGAGGTCAGCGCGGATTACAAAGCCCAGCTTTTTCTTCGGTGGAAATCGTTTATCTTTAGTGGGCTCCTGCAGCGACCACTACCAGGCTCTCTCAGTTTGTTGTGGCTCTCACAACCACCACAGGTGAGTCACACCGATTGGGGGGACTGGACTATTTATTAAGACGACAACGCCCTATGTGCGCTCCCTATTTATCCAGTTCTTGAAAAGTCACACAGGGTGTTCCCTGTGGCTTCTCATCGCTGCCTACAATGTAATTATTCATGCCCCGATGGGCGTGCTAAACAATACAGAGCCTCCTCGTCACTTTAGATGGGCGGTATAGCCGCTATGACGCTAATCGCGTCATATCCGGCTATACTGATGTCAGTACATCCATTTGGGTGTATTGCTGACTTCGCAATGTGTATCGCTTCGCGTCATAGCAGCTATACTGCCCATCTACGTTGAAGAGGAGGCTCTGTATTGTTTAGCACGCCCATTGGGGCATGAATAGTTACATAGCAGGCGGCGATGAGAAGCCACAGGGAACGCCCTGTGTGACTTCTCAAGAACTGAGAAGCCGCAGTTCTGCAGGTACAAAACTAACTTTTATAAACTTTAGAAATCGCCATTATTGAGACAAAGGGATGGCTAGAAATCGATTATGATGGTGCAGGGACAGGTCTTAAAAGGCTGGGGGAGGATTTTTAGGGTCAGGTTCCCTTTAAAGCTTTGTTGAAAAGGTTTTCAGAGAAGATGATAAGTTGCTAAAGATTTAACTTTTTAACCTGCATGAGGATGTCCTCACCGGGATCAGTTTTGTACTTTGTCCAAATCTCAAGGGGATTTGACATGTTACAAGTTGTTAGGAAAATAGCAAAGAGGTGCCTCAGTAAATCCTGTTCATCCACCCAGACCAGCCACCATGCTGCTGCACTGACACAAAGGACGGAGTCATATGCTGATTACCTCAAACAGGCAGGTACTGGCCTGAGCAGTTGCTCATGTGGGAACTGAACCACAAACCCCCTTTCTATATATACAGAAGACTCACTTGAGAAAGGCTCAACTGGAGCCGAAACGTTGTGTGATACAACCTGTTTTTCACCTTCAAAAATAAAAAACACAAAAAGGATAATCATCTCTTCTTTTATTGTGTGCCGGGGATATATTTAAAGACTCAGTAAATCAGCAGTCATACAAACCCCAAATCGAATAAAAGTCACGTTCCAGTGTCTGTCATTTTCCAGAAGTCCTTGTTTTTGACATACTTCCCTGAAGGCTTCGCAGACGTGACCTCCAAGAGTCTTCAGGTCAGAAAATGATGTTGGGCCCTTGACAAGATGAAGTAACATGCACAGGTAGACGCACTCTGCACTTGACAGATGAACAATGTAGACACGACCAAGAGTATCATTTGCTTTGACCCCTGGATGGCTTTCAACATCAGACCCGTTTCCTCTGTTGCAGTGTTTTTCTGGATGCGTACAAAGTGTAGTACTTTGGTAGATCATAATAAAGATTTGTTATTGCAAATGGATCTTGTTGATACAGTTCAAAAAATGCCAAGAGGGTGGTCTTAGGTGTTGTCAGAAGCTATGGGCAGGTTTGCCAGGTAAAAGTAAATCCTTTGTCTATTCTCCCCCAGGGCAGACAAGCCAGGGGAAATAACGCCCCCTCGATTAATCAAAACCCTCATTAGCTTAGGGAAAATCAGCAATAAAGTCAACTTTTTAAACATTGGATTTGAAGATTATTATTAGAAAAGGATGGTAAGGCAGGGAATTTTGGTGCAAAACATGCGTCTGCTAATAGTTTAGAGGGCTTAGGAGACCTGACAGGTTCACTTTAATTCACAGCTATAAACTGATGTGGCCACTATACAGTATAGTAAACCACCTCATTAAGTGTTGTGAAAAGAATTTTGTTTATTAAGGAAAAACGTTACTGGTCATCCACTTTGTCTTCTGTGCCCTCCAGGTTTTTTGTTGAAGTTTGTGAGTATTTTCCTTCTTTTGAAAATGTTACTAAATTATTAATTTAGCCACTACTAAACATTCATAAGAATAAAGCAGTTGCAGAAAGACACATCAGCAAAGAACTTAAAACAGCTGTTTAGTGCATTAAATAATGTGCTAATTGAGCAAACTAGAACATGAGTTCAATGAAAACCACTCTTCAATTACTATTAGGCTACATTCACGTTGTGCATTTTTTGATCCATTTTTTGATCTGTTTTTTTGCAATGCACTGCATAAAACTGATTACTCAAATGAAATCCCAGCCAAGTCAACTAGTTTTCATTTGTTACCATTCAGACTGTGCTCTTTTAACCTGCCTAGCGGTATTCCCGAGCCTGACTCGGGGTTAACTTACACTGTCAGAAGCGGTAACCCCGAGTCACGCTCGGGTTTACCCGCAGGCAGTGTTACAGAAGTTGAAGAATGTCACCGCCGACCCTGCAGCCACGGGTGAGGACCGGAGGGGGGTGGGGGTGGAATGTGCTGTCACAATGTCACCGCCGCCGATGCAGCCACGGGTGTGGAGAGGGGAGGTGGTGGGTTTGGTATCCTGTCACATAATGTCACCGCCGCCCCTGCAGCTGCGGGTGTGGAGAGGGGGGGGCCGCCGCTAAGCTGGTCTTACCCGCCAGGGAGACGCTGTGTAGATATGGCGCTGCCACCTTCTGTGCAGCCGCTCCCCCTGCCAGCTTGCCCCTGATCCCCATCCCCCTGCAGGGGGATGGATCCCTGATCCCCCAACCCCCCCGGCTCTTCACCAGACACTGCCAGCACCAACCATCCCCCCCACTCCTCACCTAATGCTGCACCAGGGCCCCAAAGGCAGGAGCGCTGTGCATTACAGCAGAGATTCTGCAGAGGAGCGGGGGTGGATGTTACCAGCCACAGCAGAGGAGCGGGGGGGGGGGGGGGTCTACAGAGGAGGGGCAGGAACAGTTACCCTCCTCGCCTATGTCACGGGGGCCCCCTACTGGTGCTTGAGGGGCCCTGGTGCCACGGTAGGTCCGCATCTGATGCTCGGGGGTAAATGGCGGCGGAGTCTCCTTACCTTCTCCTGGTGATCCAGTGATGTCCCCGCTGTGATCGCCAGCGAGAGCTCCTTCGGTGCCTCCATTAGACTTCCTAGTTCCGTCTCTGTGAGCCGCAGCGGCTCATTGGAGGCGGAACTGGGCGGGAAATACAAATGTATAAAATTTCTGCCCATAAAAGACATTTTTTACCAAAAAAAATGGTACCGCTTTTAGTACAAAATTCCTGACAATCATACCGCCAGGGAGGTTAAAGTGATCTGTTTTTTCACTTTAGGAGAGCTCAGTTTTAGAAAAGTTTGTCAATTTCTGTGCCGTTTTTCTCCTGCGTTTGTCCAATTGGAGCCATTCTAAATGGGAAAAAAAACTGCAGCACTCTAAAATGCAGCAAAAAACAGATCGGAAAAGGATAATCCATTTTTTTCTGCTGTTGGGAGGAAAGCTCCTGTTTCCAGCTAAAAAACACAGCAGAATGGAGGAGGAAAAAAATGCACAATCTGAATGTAGCCTTAGGTATGTGAAAATTGATGGACAATTTTACAACGTCATTGCAGAGTCAGCAGCTGCAGTGGGACAGCCAAACTCAAAGGCAAAGGTGGATATTTGTGCCACTACCACAAAATATATATTTTTAGGATTGATCTCATTGTGGAATGGGTTCAAAGTTACAGTGTCTGTGAATGAAAACAAGTTTACTCCCCCCTTTTTATTAATAACATAAATATGAAAGCCACATGAAGTTACCTAACCTCAGAAAAATGATGAACTATGAAAATAGAACAAACAGAAAAAAATGCTAAAGGTACAATTCATCTAAAGTACCAATAAAAATAAGTTAATAACCTGCATCTAGAAGGACTTGAACAACATCAGCCTTTCCAAACAATGCAGCTTCATGTAATGCACTCCCTTTTTCTGTCTGAGGAAAAAAAGCAAAAAAAATTAACATCAATGTTATTGAATAAAAATGTAGGAAAGAAACATTTTTATTTTAGATTTTTAAGCAATGTAATTTAACTATAAATAAAAAAATGCTTCTAAGTATTATATATGGTAATGATATTATAAATGATAATATGTACAAGTATACCATGTAGTTGATATCCATAGCTGCATCCAGCAAAACTATGACAACTGCTCTGTGCCCATTGCGAGCTGCGAGATGAAGAGGAGTGTGCTTCCGCGTGTGGCAGCTCAGCAAGTTAGGGTGGGCATTGAGAAGAAGCTTCACTACTTCCAAACGCCCGTACAGTGCTGCCAAATCAAGGGGTGTCTCCATCTTGTTGTTTCGCATTGTAGGGTCAGTCAATTCCTCCAGTAAAACCCGAACCACTTCAGTGTGTCCATATTGTGCAGCACAGTGCAGGGCAGTTTCATTATCATTATTCTGTAGAAAAATACATTCATGAGTTAGTCTGACAATACATGCAATACATTTTCATATACACGTATTATACCAAGAATTATTTCTTTTAAAAACTTAACAGCAAATTAGTTGCTACTTAGGTGTTATTTCAAAAGGTTGCCTAATACTCGCCCATTGCATAGACACGGTGAGCGGTGAGTCTGCATGACCTGTAAGATTAAGGCTGCTTTAACACTTTCACTTTTGGAATCCATGGACATACAGGAAAACCCTGTATGCTCACAGATTCCCACGCAACTGCAAACTGGATGCTGCAAGCAGCATCTGTTTGCATAGTGTTCATGGTTCTATAGGATCCAAAATGACACGCCCCCTGGGGGCCTGTCATTAACACCTGTACCCTGTATATGTCCTGCGCAGTTAATACCACATAGCCCGGAAGTATGGATCCGCAGGGATCCGTACTGTCCATGGCTTTCTGTGCATATAGGCACCTGTTCTAATGTGTCACGTGGTGCTGCAGATCTGTGTAGATCCGTGGCATCATGTCACTTTTCGTCGAGACCAAAAACATAGCAAGATACGTTTTTGATTACCATGAAAACTATGTTATGCCGCGAATACACAAGAATCCGCAGCAAAACGGTGACAACGATACCTACGGAAGTTTTTTTCCATCCCATTGAAAGACAATGGGGCCAAAAACTGATCCTTGGACATCCTGTTTGTGGCAGATCCACGTGGATCCCCACAGCTGCCAGTGTGAAGACAGCCTAACACACTACCCTGCAATGGAGATGTAGATATTTTTTATTTAAAGAGAACCTGTCACCCCCCAGTGCTTTCCAAATTGAAAGCACCATTGAATGCAGCATGTATGCTGCATTCAGGGAAGATGTGTACCATATCTCTACCCCCCTGTAACTTGAAAAAAAACACTTTGGAAAGTTGAGAGTTAAGGGGTCTGATGGGTCTTATCTGATTATGCTCTCCTTGCCGCTGGCACAGTCCTCCACGCCTCCTGCCTGTGTGTTCCACCTCCTCTTGTGTGGGTCTCTCCTCCTCTTCAGCACCTGAGTCTAAGCGTGTCAATGCACGCAGGCACACACCAAGCACTTTGTGTGACTGGTCCCTGGCTGCGGTAACAGTTTAACAGGGCGGGCTCTGGTGCTTACGTCATGTGCATGCGTCGTTACAGCAGCTGGGCCCCACTCACACCAAGTGCTCGGTGTGCACCAGCGTGAATTGCCACACTTAGGCGCAGGCGAGGAGGGGAGACTCACAGAAGAGGAGGCAGACCACACAGGCAGGAGGTGGGGAGGACTGTGCCAGTGGTGAGGATAATCAGTTAAAACCCATCGGACCCATTAACTCTCAACTTTCCAAAGTAGTTTTTTCGGGTTACAGGGGAGGGGGGGGAGGGCGGGTGGGTAGAGACATGGTACACCTCTTCCCTGATACACGCTGCATTCAGTGGTGCTTTCACTTTGTAAAGCACCAGGGGAGTGACAGGGTCTCTTTAACTACAGGCAAAATTCCAGAAAAATGCAGGTCTATTGCACCCAAAAATGTGGAGTTGCACCAACTTTTAGGTGAAATAGAAATAAGTCATTATAAGATATTAATATTCGTCAATTAAGTTTCATACAACATTTACACGCTTAGAAATGTTAATAAATTGTAAATTCCATCAATCTAGGAGTCTATTTAGATAATACAACCCCCGCAAAAATTATGGAATCACCTGGCTCGGAGGATGTCCATTCAGTTGTTTAATGTTGTAGAAAAAAAAACAGATCACAGCCATGGCACAAAACTAAAGTCATTTCAAATGGCAACTTTATGGCTTTAAGAAACATAAAAAGAAGTCAAGATAAAAAATTTGATAATCAGTATGGGTTTTTCAGACCAAGCAGAGGAAAACAATTATGGAATCATGAAAAACAACCAAAGAACACTCCAATGCATCACTAGAATTTTGTTGCACCACCTTTGGCTTTAATAACAGCTTGCAGTCTCTGAGGCAAGGAGTTAATGAGTGACAAACAGTACTCATCATCATTCTGGCTCTAACTTTCTCTGATTGCTGTTGCCAGATCAGCTTTGAAGGTTGGAGCCTTGTCATGGACCATTTTCTTCAACATCCACCAAACATTTTCAATTGGATTGAGATCCAGACTATTTGCAGGCCATGACATTGACCTTATGTTCCTTCTTTCAAGGAATGTTTTCACAGTTTTGGCTTCATGGCAGAATGCAATATCATCTTGATAAATGATTTCATCATCCGCAAACATCCTTTCAATTGATGGGGTAAGAAAACTGTCCAAAATATCAATGTAAACTTGGGCATTTATTGAAGAAGTAATAACAGCCATCTCCCAGTGCCTTTACCTGACATGCAGCCCCATATCATCAATGACTGTGGAAATTTGCATGTTCTCTTCAAGCAGTCATCTTTATAAGTCTCATTGGAACGGCGCCAAACAAAAGTTCCAGCATCATCACCTTGCCCAATGCAGATTCGCGATTCATCACCAAGTATGAATTTCATCCAGTCATCCACAGTCCACGATTGGTTTTCCTTAGTCCATTGTAACCTTGTTTTTTTTCTGTTTAGGTGTTAATAATGGCTTTTCTTTAGCTTTTCTGTATGTAAATCCCATTTCCTTTAGGCTACCTTCACACTACGATTTTTGTAAAATCCGATGCTGTCCGATATAAATCGGACAGCATTGGATTCTTCTGATGCCTGGAATCGGATGCCAAATAGGCGTCCGCTTCCGACATTTTATCTGATGCCCACCCTCACCTCGCTCCCTGTCAGCTGTCATCAGCTGTCTCTCCCCGGTCCTCCAATGTGGTCCCCCGTCCTCCCCTCTTCTCTCCTAGTCCTCCATAGCGCTCCCCCCTGGTCCTCCATTGCGCTCCCCCCTTCTCCCACGGTCCTCCATTGCGCTCCCCCCTTCTCCCCGGTCCTCCATTGCGCTCCCCCCTTCTCCTCCAATCTTTTCTCACCTGTCCAAGACTCCTGCACGGTGCCGCGCATCTCCCGATGTCTTGCTGTTCTGTGCTGACAGGACCTCGCGTGACGTCACAATCACATGACTGCTGGTTATTGGTTACTGGCAGTCATGTGATTGTGACATCACGGCAGGTCCTGTCAGAACAGCAAGACACCGGGAGACACGGGAGACGCCGGGGGCCTCGTGGACAGGTGAGCATAGATTTTTTATTTTTAAATTAACCCCTTAATTTACTTTTAGGAGCTATTTTAGTGTACTGAGCACGCTCAGTACACTAAAATCGGGTCCGAGGACACATCAGACGTTTCCTCGGACCCTGCTCCATAGGGCCCAATGTCAAATTGATCGGGTCGGATCGAATGTGCAATAAATGCCATCCAATTTGGTCCGATCAGAGTTTGTCCAGATTTCATTTTCCGTGCAAAAATCGGCAATTTAGTGCACTTCCGATTCGGTCCGATGCCCATAGGGCTGCATGGGGGCCAAAATCGTTCGGATGCTGTCCGATAAAAATCGGACAGCATCGGAAATGCAAAATCTGTAGTGTGAAGGCAGCCTTAGGCGATTTCTTACAGTTCGGTCACACACATTGACTCCAGTTTCCTCCCATTCGTTCTTCATTTGTTTTGTTGTGCATTTCCTGTTTTGGAGACATATTGCTTTAAGTTTCCGGTCTTGACGCTTTGATGTCTTCCTTGGTCTACCAGTATGTTTGCCTTTAACAACCTTCCCATGTTGTTTGCATTTGGATCAGATGTTAGACACAGCTGATTGTGAAAAACTAACATCTTTTGCAACATTGTGTGATGATTTAACCTCTTTTAAGAGTTTGATAATCCTCTCCTTTGTTTCAATTGAAATCTTTTGTGTTGGAGCCATGATTCATGTCTGTCCACTTGGTGCAACAGCTCTCCAAGGTGTGATCACTTCTTTTTAAATGCAGATTAACGAGCAGATCTAATTTGATGCAGGTGTTAGTTTTGGGAATGAAAATTTACACGGTGATTCCATAATTGTTTCCTCAGAACTGAGTGATTTCATAATTATTTCCCTCTGCTTAATCTGAAAAAGGGTACTCTTACTGACTTCCACATTTTATCTTGATTTCTTTTAGTGTTTCTTCAAGGCAGAGAGTTGCCATTTGAAATGACTTTAGTTTTGTGCCATGTCTGTGATCTGCTTTTTTTCTACAACATTAAACAACTGAATGAACATCCTCCGGGCACAGTCATTCCATAATTTTTGCCAGGGGTTGTATAGTGCTGTTACAATTTTACTACAGAAAATTTGTTATTGGTCCTTTATAAAGGAATCTGGAAAATAAGCCGGCTTCACACCATGGACCAAATCAGGTCCAGGGCTGTCCGATGTAAACCTGACAGCCCCAGACCTGATTTCTACCCATGCAGCCCTATGGGGCCAGATGGCAGCTATATGCCATCCAGTTTCCATCTGTCCAGGAGGATCCAGGTGAATTCAGATTTTTCTCCCGGGCACAAAAACGTTTTTGTGTCCAGGGGGAAAAGTCTGAGAAACTCGGATCCTCCCGAATCCTCTCGGTCCAGTGCGATCCGGCACCCCCTAACATGGGGGCCTATGGCGCCGGATCGCAACAGAGCCGATAAAGCATCACGCCCGGGAGCCGGACGCTGAGAGCTGCTAAACTTCAGCACCACCAGCAGTCCCCTGCTGACAGTTCAGGACCGCGGCTAGCTCCCAGCGGTCCTGTAATTTAAGCAGGGACCGCTCCAGCTGCAGCAATCTGGCTGCAGACCAGAGGGCATATTTGGCCCTCTGGTTCTGTGTCCAGATCAGGTCCAGGGCTGTCCGATTCACATCGGACAGCCCGGACCTGATGCTGTCGCAGTGTGAAGACGGCCATAGAGGTGTCAGAATCAGAAACTTGGATTACAGACTAAACCCTTAAATCAGCAGAACACACATTACTTTATATAACCACCAATTCCAAGAAAGTTAGGACAGTGAAAATTATAAAAAAAAAAAAAAAAAAAAAAGATTTTAATAATTTTTAAATCTCCACATTTTATTTACATCTGAACATAGAGCAAGAGATTGGAAATTGAAAGTTAGATATTTTTTCATTCCATTTGGAAAAATTAAAAAGAGAACCCGCCATGAACAAAAAAAAAGCTATTAACCTGCAGTTATGGGTTTTTCGCAGGTTAGATAGCACTCTCAAGCAGCACTGCTGGGAGGAATTTAACCCCTTCAACACCGGGAATTTTTCGTTTTTCATTTTTGTTTTTTGCTCCCCTGCTTCCAAGAACCATAACTTTTTTATTTTTCCATCAATATTTACATATGATGGCTTGTTTTTGGCGGGACGAGTTGTACTTTCAGATGCAATCAATTATTTTACCATATAGTGTACAGGAAAATCGCAAAAAAAGTGCAATTACACGTTTGTTATTTGGTTTATTTAGTTGCCATGTTCACTATATGGTAGAACAGACATGACGGTGTGATGCCTCGGGTCGGTACGAGCTAGAAAATACCAAACATGTATACCTTTACTGGTATCTAAGCGCTGAAAAAACTAAAATTAAAGAAAAAAAAAAATCAAACTTTTTGCACCATGTTCTGTGACCCGTAGCATCCTCATTTTTCGGGATCTGGGGCTGTCTGACGGCTTATTTTTTTAAGTCTTGAGCTGATGTTTCTAATGATAACCATTTTTGGGTGGATGTGCTGTTTTGTTCGCCCGTTATTGCATTTTATAGCAATGTTGCGGCGACCAATAAAAAAATTAATTTTGGCGTTGGGACTTTTTTTTTATGTTCCGCAGATTACGGCTCTCATTAATTGATTTTATATCTTGATAGATCGGGCGTTTCTGAACGCGGCGATACCAAACATGTATTTCTATTTTTTTTAATACTTTTATTGTGAATGGGGGAAAAGGGGGGTTGATTTGAACTTATGTTTTTTCTTTTTTTTTTTTTTACATGTTTACAAAAACTTTATTCATTAATTCTTACTTTTACACTGCCCCATAGAGAGGCACCCTGCTCCACAGTCCAATTGCTTCTAACAGATAACGATGAGATGTAGCACATCGGCATCTGCCAGAATTGTGGACGGTGAGTGGTTGATAGCGCTTGCCAACCACTCACCTGAAGTGCTCCATGACAGCTTCCGGGGGTCAAGCCAGGACGCGGATTCTCCAATGAAGGCAGGGAACAGCACTTTCCCCGCCATAGCACCTTTGGATCCCGCTGTCAGTGATTGACAGTGGGATCCAAAGGGTTAACAGCACCGATCGGAACCCAGATCCAATCAGTGCTGTTAGCCCGACATCTCAGCTGATGAGATGAGCTGAGATGTCGGGCAAATGATGTGAGCTTCGCGCCAGAGCTCACATCAAACCCCGGTAACTGGCCCATGATGTTGTACAACGTCACGGGTTGTGAAGGAGTTAACTTTACTGCTCTCGGCAGCCTTTTGATATTACCACTCAGTACATAGTGAGCGCAGCTGTAACAGTGCTGAGCTAGCTGTAAGTTAGTGCCAACGTGTGGTTCCAGACGCCGCTCACTATATACTAAATACTAAACCGTCACTGAAGAAGTGCCGATACACTTTATGATTGGAAACCTGAGGCTCCCAGGAGGAAAGAAGTTAATTTTCTTCCAGCAGTAGGGCACTCAGAATGATGGCTTTACAGTGCTATAAGCTGAAGTTTTACCCCATATTCTGCAAGTTTTCTGACATGACAAGGCTCCTTTAACACATTTAGACTATCATAGCAGCAACTAAAATAGTTGGGACAGTGAAATGCCTACTAATGTCTAGCATTCCCTTTTCTTTTCACAAGTCTGAAATGTCTAGAAAGTGAGATCAAATGCAGAGTTCTTGTCTTTAGGATTCAGAATTCTAGAGTCATTGTTAGACTTTTCAGCATCTTTGGTGCATAATGCGCAAAATGTTTTCTATTGGTGAAATGTCTGGACTTCAGGCAGCAAGTTCATCACCCAAACTCTGCTTCTGCAAAGCCATGAGTTGTGATAGAAGTAGTATGAGATTTAGCATTGTCTAGCTGAAATATGTACTGTCTTCCTGAAATAGACGTGTTGATGGAAGCACGTCTTCTATGGTCTCTAATACAATGTTCAGCATTCATTGATAGTGCCTTTATCTCTTTAGTGACAAAGACAATGTTGACCCCAATAACCAGGCCATTTTCTGCAATTCTTTCCAGTGTCACTTTATGAGGTTATAACTTTGGAATGCTTCAACAGATACAGTGATTGAGATTGTTTGAGATTGAGATTGTTTCTTCGTGACACATTGTACTTTGTTAGAGGTAAATTTATGTCAAAAGTTTTTGCATTTATTTGTAAAAACATTGGAATTTTGGTAAAGAATTTTTGAAAGTTTAGGACATTTTTAAACTTTCAATTTTTATATCCTATAACCAGTTTGTCATGCTGTTGAAATAATTGAAATGCAGATGATTTGTTCCACAACCCAAAAATATCTACTGTATTCATATAAAATTACCATAGAACTGCAATTAACTGCAAAACTGTATATATAGTCTACACATGTACAGATAGTTAATCAGTTACAGGACCTAAAGTTGGTTTAGTAGCGACGTCACACATGTACAGTATCAAGTATGGAGGCTCCATGTTCAGAGTGCCGTGAACATACAAAGGCCGAAAGCCGGAAGTGAGGAAAAGACTATGATTAATGGCTTACGTGCATGACCGAAAGGCAGCATCACTAGTTCTGTACTGTATCTGCCTAGGGACAGGGTACAGTACTGTAGAAGGTTGGGGAGAGCTCAAAGTTATACTTTTTAAAAATGTTCGCCTGTCTTGCAAAATGCAAGTTACTGGTAATCCAAAAGTTCCAATGTATATATATATCCCATCTGGATCATTTTTCAAATGTCATTTTAGGAGTATGTTAGAGGGGTTAAAAAGGAGAATTTTGTGTACTCACCGTAAATTCCTTTTCTCTTAGCCTCTAATTGGGGGACACAGGACCGTGGGTGTTATGCTGCTGTCCACTAGGAGGCGACACTAAGCAGAATCTGCAAAAGAGTAACAGTGGCTCCTCCTCTGTAGCATATACACCCTGTAGCAGGAAGTGCTCTCCAGTTTTGTGCTAAAGCAGTAGGAGAATGAACAGAAGAATGACAAGAATCACAGTAAAATAAGGCCTGTTAAGTAAACAGGCAGCCACATATAACAGTAAGGTAAAACGTGTTACCGAACAGGCAACTACGTAATAATAGTATAAGCAGGCCTGTAAAATAAACAGGCAACTATATAACCTCTCAGGAGTACGATGAGAACCTAGTAACGGCCCGAAACGGGCAACAGGGTGGGTGCTGTGTCCCCCAATTAGAGGCTAAGAGAAAAGGAATTTACGGTGAGTACACAAAATTCTCCTTTTCTCCTTCGCCTCATTGGGGGACACAGGACCGTGGGACGTCCTAAAGCAGTCCCTGGGTGGGAACAGCAATGGAAAATCACTAATAATAACAATAACAATGCACCTACAGGTGGGCTAATGCCGCCTGGAGGGTACAGCTTCCTAGACTTGCAGTTGCCGAGGACTGAGTGAGAGCCTAAGGCGTCTGGCAAGCATGTGCATGCTGTCTGCCTTACACACCTGTTGTGCTAACTCCTGGTGCCTAATAGCTCAGTAGCCCAGGAGACTCCAGCGCTCATAGTAGAATGCGCTGTGCCCGCCGCCGGAAAAGACACAGCACCATAGATGAATGGTGCTACCTAAAAATAATTTAAAAAAAATAATAATAATGCTAAAAAGCACCCCGGATGGTGGATTTAAGCCATCTGATCAAGCATTTGAAGAACCTGGCCTGCCTGCTGCGTTTATCCTTCTGGAAAAAGGAAAAGAGGTTTCTAAACGGAACTTGTCCTGAGCGCGTATATGTGTAGAGTTCTGACCAAGGTGTAGGAATGCAGAGCATTACTGACCGGATGAACTGGCACTAGACGTAGCGCTCTCAGAAATATATATTCAGGCAGGTGGACAACAAAAGACACCACCATCTGGAGGAAAAAACTAACCAGATGTAGGGCAACCTTGTCTGGGTGAGAGAAAAAACAAAAAAGGCGGTTTACCCGAAAACGCTGCAAATTTAACAACTCTGCGGAGAGATTAATTGCCATCCAGAAAACAACTCCTTGTGTGAGAAGATGAAGGGATTTTTCCCCATGTCTTAAAATGTGGTTAGCCTAAAGCTGTGAGGACGAGGGTCATGACCCCCGGGACTAGTAGACTTTGAGAGGGAGGAACAAGTCGGCAGACTCCTTGAAGAAAGGATGTGTAATTGAGGTCTGGTAACAAGACATTGCCTAGAGGGGATGAAAAAAGGTTTGGAACTTGTCCTTTGAGAGGACCGAAGGACAGATGTGAGTGTAGAACCGGTCGGGTGGGCCTGGGAATCCTTGAGAGGAAACCGTGCTAAGGCGAAAAAACCACAAGAAGAAGGGAAAATAAATGGAATTTCCATGTTGATGGAATATCTCTTCTGAAAGCGGTATCCGCGCTCTGATTGAGGTTGCGACAACATTACGTGAACACCCGGAGTTTCAGGGTCACGACGTCTATTTTAGAGCCGATGAATTAGAATGGTAAGACGGCCTTCAGAGAGTAGGTCTGGACGATCGAGTAGGCAGCATAGCACGTGCGCTATGAAGTGGACGAGCTCGTCATGCCAAGTGTGTGTGGCCACAAGGATGATTTGTTGACAGTCCAGTTTGATTATCTTCACTACCTGGGATAGTCGTAGCCTGGGGAAAGAGAAGTGGAGTTGGAATCGGGTCCAGTCCAAGATCAGACCTTCCGCCAGCCATGACTGTGGGTCGTGGGACCTGGCTATTAAGCTAGGAACCTCGGTAATGAGGCGAGACACTATTATGGATGCTTCCGGAGTTCTCCAGTGACGTCAGAGTTGCATGAAGACATCTGGATGTAGGGACCCTATTCTGAGGTAAGCCCTTGGCAACAGAAGAACTGCTTGTTCAAATCATCGACAAGTGTAGAATAACAACCGGTAATACTGAGTTTGTGAAGTCCGCCTAGTGAAGAATGTGGTCAACGTTCTTCATTGCCTGGGAACTGCGGGATTCGCTCTAGTGAATCGACATATGCCACAGTCGTGGCATCGTCAGACTGCCTTCTGAAAAGGCGGTCCACCAGAAGAAGGGATAAATCTTCAGTGTTGGTAATCTCGCCCAAATCTCCCGAAGGACGATGAGAATCGTTGATTCCGATCAGGACCGTTGGTCCGAGTGTTGAAATATAGGTACAGCGCACCTTATTGTGTCCGACTCACGTAGGTGAATAGTACCTTTCAACTTGGTGGAAGAAGAAACTTCTCCTGCGTACTAGTAAGTGGCTGAGCCACCACAGGAGATACCACATGGCTGGTACTGGAAGAAGACACCTCCTGATACAATATCTTACCATCTTATCTCATGACGTGAGCATGGACAACTGCGGAGGCCTGAGGAGCAACAGCGTCAAGGAACTAACTACCAGTGCTACCACCGTCCTGCCACTGACCGTCATGTCAGGTCTGACAGGCTGAGGTGACCGTTGAAGGAGAGTGCGGACTTCTGGTTGAAGTATCTATGCCTAGTCTTGGAAAAATCTGATCAGTGCTTTAAATGTATTGAAATGCGTTCCGAAAATACTAGAGACTGCAGTGAAAACTGGCGTAGAGTCTTGGAGGATGACCAGCCAAACAAGTCTTAATAAAGTGTTCACTGTGATAGCGACGCTGTGTTCTCAATCCCTGAAGGTCGTGCGTTGAGGAGTAAATCGTCCAGGTATGGAAGATTGACCTGTCCCTGAAATGCAGGAAAACCAGACGACTGCCATAACTTTTATGACCACTTAGGGAACTGTAACAAGTGTGGACGGAAACGCCACAATTAAGAATGGGCTGGCAAATCGTAATTATGATAAGTGGCTGCAAGTGGAACATGCAGGTAGTGGTCCTGTATATCTAAGGATGCAATGTATTCTCCGTTCTCCAAGGAACATTATGGAGCGGAGAGAATGCATGCGGAAAAATCTGTCCCAGGTATCTGTGTCTAGCTGTGTCAGTCTAGCACAGGATGTACTGCACGTTCTTGTTTATAGACTACAAAGAAATTGGAATAGCACCTTTAAACCACGCTGTGCTTGTAGCACAGGCATGGAACCTTTAAACACGCTCTGCGTGTAGCACAGGCATAATGACTCCCTGATTAAGGGGCTCCTGACGCGAGTTTGGAGGGTTGTCTGTGATCGCTACATGTGCGTTGATCGAGTTTGTGTCGATCTAGACGATGATCCGCTATATGAATTCCCAAAAGGTTGGAAACTGGATTGCTGACTGCGAGTGAGGCACCGCCTGGTGCAGTGCGATTGGCATCTTCAAGGCATGGTAGCGGACTCTGATGCCTGCTGTTGTGTTCTGTTCAGCGGAAATGTGTCCCTAGGGAAAACTTGTTGTCAGATAGGGTACCGCACGAACCCATGAAGTCCGAACCCAACACAACTCCCTTATGGTGAATGGGGCGCTGAGGGTCCCATGGGTACGGTCTTGTGTCCTGCGAGACACAGTTGAATGTTTTAAGTATAGACATCTAGCTTCCTGTGAGATGGAACGTTGATTTAGAGATGCATAAAGGTTCGAGTCTGGGATTGCAAAAACGTCAGACTTCGGAGGCATCGTCCTGCTGCATACTAGTTTCCATAAACTGCGATATAGTTGCAGACGTAATAACTGTCTATCTAGATGTAGCAGTATGTCTGATAGGCAATGATGCCAGTGCCTGACACGGTGGAAGGAAAGCCAGGCTGTGCCTATTAGTGGGTCACCCGCACTAGGCAGAGGAACTCTGCTCGCTGGGTGAGAGTCATAAGAGGTAAAACTTCAGATGAACATAGGCGAAGCCGTGTCACACTGTGACGACACAGAATAAACACATTACATCCACAGGGCATGTAGTGGATCACGTCTCCCCTGTGCGTACTGAGAACAGCCTGATGCCTAATTTCTTCACTGACATTATGTATAGCTGCTGAAAATATGATTTTACAGCAGCACAGAGCATGTCAGGAGAGATCTTGTAGAGCACGTACACTCAGTGTGATGTAAGTGAGAACAGTGCTGTGCTGCAGCAGGTTAAGAAGTTGACAAATTCACCAAAAACCTGTAGTCACAGCAGCACAGAGTATTTCAGGACCGAAATATGTCGGGCTGCCCACTTTCTTCCCATGGAGTCCGGATTCCTGTAAAGGCCTACGTAGCCTGTCACGCATGGCGTAGGCTGACACGCATGGCATAGCCTGTGACACATGGCGAAGCCTGTCACTGGTGTACAGGGGGAGAGGAAGCTGCAGCAGCGAATTATATCCCTTCTGGCTGTCCTGTATCTGCCCCACACAGCCTGTCACACCTGGGTGGTGGGGGGGGGGCTGCAGCAGGTAACACATCCCTGCTGGATGTCTTGTATATGCCCCCGCAGCCTGTATAGAGCCGCTACACTTGTGTGTGCTTGTGCCCACACTTCATCATGGCGCCCAGGCTGCAGTTTGGCGCCGCCGGGAGGAGGAGGGGGCGGGAACATGGATGGGCGCGCAAAACCAGCGCCCAGAGGGACTTCCCGCCCTCTCTGTGATGAGGCGCCGCGTCATATGACGCTATTCGGAGGGCGGGCGGGGGCGGGAATGGGCGGCGCCGTCCACGCTAGGCCTGAAGCCGGGGCCTAGCGTGATTTGCGGCCCCGCAGATGGCTGGGGGTTGGCGCGGAAGCCCGCGACCCATCCGGATCCGCAGGTCTGGCGGCGAGGGGGGCCATGGCGGATCCCTGCCGCCCAGGTACATTGCTGCCTGCTCTTGCAGGGGCAGCGTAGGGGGAGCTGGGCACCTCTTCCCCTGCCTTGAGCTGTGGGAGCCATGCAGGGAGAAGGGGGACAGGGAGACACCTCTGTCCCAGGACCTGCCATGCTCCGGAGGCAGCCACAGTCCTATACTGTTATATATGGAGGACAGTGCAGGGATGAGTGGGCTGAACCCAGACCCCACCAGGCTCTGATATGGTACCAGACCCAGTTAGAGAAGTGCAGCTGCGCTGCTGGCACCTGTGGTGCCTCAGCCCAAGCACCCAGAGGGTGATTAGGGGGTCGTCTCTGAGCCTGCACTCTTGCAGGCAGCCTTCAGAATCCCAGTCTAGAATGCAGCATGTGCTGCTGGTACCTGTGGTGCCTCAGCCCAAGCACCCAGAGGGTGATTAGGGGGTCGTCTATGAGCCTGCACTCTTGCAGGCAGCCATTCAGAATCCCAGCCCATAATGCAGCATGTGCTGCTGGTACCTGTGGTGCCTCAGCCTAAGCACCCACGGGGTGATTAGGGGGACGTCATCTGGCAGGTAGTCCAGCTCTGGCTTCGACTCAGGACCCTGAGAGAGTGAGGAAGGTGGATGTTATGCTGGGCTGTCTCAACTTTAACCCAGCAACCCAGCAGTGGGAGGCCGAGAAAGGAGTAAGGCATATGTAAGGATTCTCAACTTCAACCCAGCGCCCCAACAGTGGGTGGCCGAGGAAGGAGCATGCCTGGGGCCACGCCGGACCCACTTTTCTTCATTGGAAGAAAAAAAGATGAAAAAAATAGAGAGTAAAAATGGTCGTGTGCCTCCTTCGACACTAAGCAAAAACTGGAGAGCACTTCCTGCTACAGGGGTGTATATGCTACAGAGGAGGAGCCACTGTTACTCTTTTGCAGATTCTGCTTAGTGTCGCCTCCTAGTGGACAGCAGCATAACACCCACGGTCCTATGTCCCCCAATGAGGCGAAGGAGAAAGTTTAGCAGAAATTTATTTTTTTTAAGAAACGTACAAAACCTGTTTCTTTAGACATTTTTGCAGATTTAAATGGACTTTGATGGCCCTATATATTAGAAACTCTGCAAACGTGATCACATTGTAAATACCTCAATACTGCTGTCAGCCAATGTTTTAAATCCCTTCAGGTGCTACACAGGGAAAAAAAAAAATACTCTACAATGCTGCTTTAGCCCCAATTTTTTTCCCTTTTACAAGGGATAGAATGAAAGAAATTGACCCCACAATTTGTTACCCAGTTTCTTCTCACCGCGCTAATACCCTACATGTCGTCAGAAACCTGTTTGGGCAAACTGCAGAGCTCGGATGGGAAGGAGCGCTATTTGAATTTTGGAGCACAAATTTGTCTGAAATAGATTGCAAGCACCATGTTATATTTGTAGGACCCCTAAGGCGCCTAAACAACAGAAACCCACGACAACTGAGCCCATTTCGGAAGCTACACCAATCAACCATTCATTTACAAGTGTGTTAAGTATTTTCAACCCATATGTGCTTTATATAACTATGTAACATTTGGATTTGAAAACAATTTTTTTTTTTAAATAAAATGTTTTAGCCCCAAATATGTAATTTTCACAATGGATAATAGAAGAAAATGGTCCCCTAAGTTTGTTAGGCAATTTCTTCCGAATGTGATAATACCACATATGTGGTCAAAAACTGCTGTTTGGGCACATGGCAGGGCTTAAAAAGGAAACAGCACTATTTGATTTTTGGAGAATAAATTTGAATTTCTCTGGAATAGATTGTAGACCCCATGTCACATTTTCAGAGCCCTTGACATGTCAATAGAGCAAAATCCATCCCCTCAACAAGTGACCCCATTTTGGAAACTAGATCCCTCAAGGAATTCATCTACAGGTGTACTGAGCATTTTTAACCTAACCTTTTACCAAAGTTTAGAACATTTAAATGTACAAACTTACTTTTTTTTCTTACTAAAATATTGGTTTAGCACGAAATTTATAATTTACACAAGGAATAATAGGATAAAATTATCCCAATAATTGGTTCTGCATTTTCTCTCAAAACCCTATTTGTGGTCGAAAACCAATGTTTGCACACATGCAAAACCCTAAGCAAAGAGCGCTCCCAATTCAAAATTCAAGGCTTCTCCTTCCAGGTATGATGCAATGGCAGTGCTCCATTTCCAGTCTGGTGCATTGTGGGGGGATTAACGGGTGTATGGCCCGGCTTCGGAATGTGCACTGTGCATGCTCTGGAGCCAGCCTGAACGCCAATACATCTCCACACTGCACAGGACCGGAAAGGACGCGCTTCCGATACATCATACCCGAAAAGACAAGCCTTGAATTTTAAGTGAGGACCGCTTCCCAATTAATGATCACGCCCATCGAGGCGTGGTTTCAACAGCAAAGGGGGAGAATGGAGCCATGGAGAACGGCCAGTGTGACTACATACTGTAGTCAGGTAGACTAATTAGCATATGGAGATGTAAGTAACAGGTGGATCCGTTGAAGCACCTGTCTGGAGTGAAACGGTGCCGTAGTCCCATGCCCCCTGCACTACCTCCCTCCCCCCTTCCATGCCTCACTGCTGACTATGAATTTGTTTCCGTAATTTGGAAATAAGTCTTCAGACCGGTGAGTGCTGCTCCAGCTCTTCTGTCTTATTGAGCGATAGATCCTATGATAAAAAAAATACCGTATTTTTCGGACCATAAGACGCACCCAGATTTTAGAAGAGGACAATAGGGAAAGTAAAAAATATAGCAAAAAAATGTGGTTATAATGCACTGTTACAAGGGGGGGGGGGGGGAATCTGCTGCTGACACTTATGGGGGTAATGACCCCATCCTGGGCCCCTTACAGGTGGTATATGTCCCCCATCCTGGACAGGGCCCCTCCATCCTGGTATATAATCCCCATCTTGGATATGCCCCCGTCGTGGTATATAGTCCTCATCCTGGGATATGGCCCTCCATACTGGGATATAGCACCCCCCACCCCCATCCAGGTACATTACCTTCTCCCCCCCATTGTGGTATATGGCCCCTCATCTTAGATATACTACCCTCCCATCCTGGATATAGCCCCACTTCATGTTAGCTATGGCTCCCATCCTGGATATGGCCACCCCCATCACTGCATATGGCCACCCATGCTGCCGCAAACCAGAAAATGACACACAATGTAACTTACCTCTATGGTGCCCCCCTTCCCCGCTTGCCGCCCTTCCTAACCTGAGTCCTCCTGTGTGCCAGTATCTGATCATGCGGGGAAGAAGGAGGCCGGGGGGGGGGGGGGAAGAAGGAGGCCTTTGGGGGGAGAAGGAGGCCGGGGGGGGGGGAGAAGGAGGCCGGGGAAGGGGGGGAGGAAGGAGGCCGGGGAAGGGGGGGGGGAAGGAGGCCGGGGAAGGGGGGGGGGAAGGAGGCCGGGGAAGGGGGGGGGGGGGGGGGCTGCAAGTGGATGATGGGGATCATTATTTTCTTATTTTCGGGGAAGCCGGGTATTTTGACTATGATCTATGTTAGGCTGCTTTCACATCAGCGTTTTTACTGATTTGCGGCAGATCCAGGAGATCTCCAGCATCTGCCGTTTAACGGCCAATTTGCTGCAAGCGCCATTCATTTTCTATGGGACTTGCGGTCAGGTGCAACAAATGCGGTTTTGCTGGATCCGGCATATCCTGCACTTGCGGTGAAGGGAAAAAAATACTGCAAGAAGCTGTTTATTTGCGCGGCCCCAAGTGCCAAATTTGCCAGCAGGGCTGTGGAGTCGAAGTCCGTAGAAAAAGGACTGACTAACTTCTAAAATATATAATAAATTGGCCACAGTAGTTGAATGCAGAATGTGCTGAATATTATTATTACCCATATATACTCGAATATAAGCCGACCTGAGTATAAGCCGAAGCCCCTAATTATACCCCCAAAAACCGGGGAAACCTGTTGACTCGAGTATAAGCCTAGGGTGGGAAATACAGCACCAGACTCATCCTGGTATATAACCCCTCATCACTGTAGATAGCTACTCATAATGGTGTATATAGCCCTATATATACCCTGTATATAGTCCCTCATATCGTGCCTCCATCACTGGTATATAGCACCCCCATCACTGGTATATAGCACCCCATTCACAGTACACAGCCCTCATCATTGGTATATGGCCTCCATCACTGGTATATAGCTCCTCATTACTGTATATAGCCCCCCATCACTGGTATAGCATTCCCATCTCTGATGTATAGCCTCCATTGCAGATATATGGCCCCCATCCCTGGTGCATAGCCCCCATCACTGGTATATATCCTCCATCACTGATGTATGGCCCCCATCATTGTATAAAGTCCTCCCATCACTGGAATAGTGCCCCCATCTCTAGTGTGTCTAGCCTCCATTGCAGATATATGGCCCCCATCCCTGATGCATAGTTCCCCCATCCCGGTGCATAGCGCCCCCATCCCTGATATATGAGCCCCCATCATATGTATAGGGACCTATACTGGTGCTCACCATAAAATGAAAACTTCTTACTCACCTTCCAATGATTCTCTGCATTGTCTGCGGGCTCCGTGCATTCTCCCTCCGGTCTGCCAACTTCAAATCATGTGACCTGCGCTTCAGTGGCGTTATCGCTGCTGTGCCGTGGTCACATGATTAGAAGCCAGCAGACCAGAGGGAGAAAGCAAGGAGCACGCAGATAGTGCAGAGAATCGTCGGAAGGTGAGTAAGGAGGTTATTTTATGGTGAGCGCCAGCATGGGGCCCATATAGCAGCGTTGGGGGGTGGGGGTTTGAGTATATACAGTGTAATGTAATATGCACAGCTCCCCCTGCCGCTGATTGACAGGGGAATGCAGTGCATATTGCATTGCACTAATGAGTGGGCCCACGAGACCGCCCGCTCCTACTACAGCCTCCCCCAGCCCCCGGTCACCGCATGCTCCCCCCACACACACACTCAGCCTGCATACTGACTCGAGTATAAGCCGAGGGGGGCACTTTTCAGCACAAAAATGGTACTTAAAAACTTGCCTTATACTCGAGTATATATGGTAATTATTTTTATATTCTATCTAAATATCTTGATTGTATCATACTAAGGACTAAGGCCTGATGCTACCATTGTACTAACAAATTTATCACTTAAACATGAGCTGTGTAGGATGGAGTCGGTGTCGAAGAAGTCGGGGATATTCAGGAGTCGGAGGTTTGCCTTAGGGCCATTCCATGTCAAGTGAACCAATGATTATTACCTCTATATTTTTAATTCTTTTGAGGTTTGTTATTTGATAATAGCATGTCAGACAATGCAAAACGTGATGAGAAAATTTTAAAAAAAAAAAAAGTGTGAATTTCTGTGTTGCCTGCCTTTACATTTCTCCTCATAACTCAGGCTACATATAAGATAGACAAAATAAACACCATTCTACTCAGAACTGTACAGGCTTTCACCAGATATGTCACAAGAGGATCTTTGTTAATATTTTACCCATGCAAAAGCAAACGCAAAATTTTAAAACGCGTTTCCGAAAAATCGACAATTTAAATATCTCAAAAACTGCCCATATGTCTGCCGTGCTCTTTGCCACATCTGTACCAAATTTCAAGTTGGGATCGCGACGGGATCATATTTTAAAATGTTTTACTATTAATAGCGTCAATGGGTCATTCCATATCAAGTGATCTAAATATGAATATATTTTTTTACCTGATTGTCTTCAGATTTTTTTTTATTTTTTTTTCTATATGAAGTACAACTTTATTAATTACAAATAAATAGTTATGAATTTTTTTCTTTATCAGTTAATTTTTTACAGATTTTTTAAAGTTTTAAAAAAGCGCAAATTTTGGCCTGGTATGGCTTTACATGTTTTAATCTCGGGCTAGAAAGAAGATAGAGAATCAAAATAAACACCATTCTACTCAGAACTGTCCAGGCTTTCACCAGATATGTCACAAGAGTATGTTTTTTTTACCCATGCAAACGCAAAAGCAAAATTTTAAAACGCATTTCCGAAAAATCGGCGTAATTTAAATATTTCAAAAACTGCACAGGTGTCTGCTGTGCTCTTAGCCACATCTGTCCCGAATTTCAAGTTGGGATCGTGATGGGATTATACAGTGCCTACAAGTAGTCTTCAACCCCCTGCAGATTTAGCTGGTTGACACATGCGGAATTAACTTGGCATTGTGACATTTGGACTGTAGATCAGCCTGGAAGTGGGAAATGCACTGCAGCCAAAAAAGATTTTTTTTTTTTTTTTTTAAAGCGTTAAAAGTTAATTCAGAGGGTCATTTATTATTCAACCCCTCAAACCACCAGCATTCTGTTTGGTCCCCCTAAAGTATTAAGAAGTAGTTTAGGCACAAAGAACAATGAGCTTCACATGTGTGGATTAATTATCTCTTTTGCCAGCTTTTTCTGACTATTTAAGACACCCCCCCAAACTTGTGAACAGCACTCATACATGGTCAACATGGGAAAGGCAAAGGAGCATTCCAAGGCCATCAGAGACAAGATCGTGGAGGGTCACAAGGCTGGCAAGGGGTACAAAACCCTTTCCAAGGAGTTGGGCCTACCTGTCTCCACTGTTGGGAGCATCATCCGAAAGTGGAAGGCTTATGGAACTACTGTTAGCCTTCCACGGCCTGGACAGCCTTTGAAAGTTTCCTCCCGAGGCCAGGCTTGTCCGAAGAGTCAAGGCTAACCCAAGGACAACAAGGAAGGAGCTCCGGGAAGATCTCATGGCAGTGGGGACATTGGTTTCAGTCAATACCATAAGTAACGTACTCCACCGCAATGGTCTCCGTTCCAGACGAGCCCGTAAGGTACCTTTACTTTCAAAGCGTCATGTCAAGGCTCGTCTACAGTTTGCTCATGATCACTTGGAGGACTCTGAGACAGACTGGTTCAAGGTTCTATGGTCTGATGAGACCAAGATCGAGATCTTTGGTGCCAACCACACACGTGACGTTTGGAGACTGGATGGCACTGCATACGACCCCAAGAATACCATCCCTACAGTCAAGCATGGTGGTGGCAGCATCATGCTGTGGGGATGTTTCTCAGCCAAGGGGCCTGGCCGTCTGGTCCGCATTCATGGGAAGATGGATAGCACGGCCTACCTGGAGATTTTGGCCAAGAACCTCCGCTCCTCCATCAAGGATCTTAAGATGGGTCGTAATTTCATCTTCCAACAAGACAACGACCCAAATCACACAGCCAAGAAAACCAAGGCCTGGTTCAAGAGGGAAAAAAATCAAGGTGTTGGAGTGGCCTAGTCAGTCTCCTGACCTTAACCTAATTGAAAACTTGTGGAAGGAGCTCAAGATTAAAGTCCACATGAGACACCCAAAGAAGCTAGATAACTTGGTGAAGATCTGCATGGAGGAGTGGGCCAAGATAACTCCAGAGACCTGTGCCGGCCTGATCAGGTCTTATAAAAGACGATTATTAGCTGTAATTGCAAACAAGGGTTATTCCACAAAATATTAAACCTAGGGGTTGAATAATAATTGACCCACACTTTTATGTTTAAAATTTATTAAAATTCAACTGAGCAACATAACTTTTTGGTTTGTAAGATTTATGCTTCTGTTAATAAATCCTACTCTCGTTTGCAGTTTGAAGGCTCTAACTTATTTGCATCTTATCAAACCACCTAAATCAGCAGGGGGTTGAAGACTACTTGTAGGCACTGTATTTTAAAATATTTAACTATTATAGTGTCAATTCGAAAATCTTAAATTCAGATCTGCTCAGCCTGTGGTGTAAAAGTGTGGGGTCTATATTCACCAAATAATCCATGATTTTTAGACATTACTGTATTATTTTGATATGTTACAGCTTAGAAGCAGGAGAGGACATATAGGAGAAAGCTTTGTTAGGGCTCAACCTGAGAATGAACAATATTGTATTGAATATTGTACAAACCAGGACTACCAAGATGAGAGTTTGTTAAAACATCGGTTACAGGAAGCAGAACCCATCAAATGGACTCAGCAATCCCACACTTTCATTCCATGTAGTGAAACAGAAATAAAAACAATGATTTTTTCATTCAGCAAAGACAGTGAAGTCCATAAAGTGGTACAAGATTGGCAATGGATGTCATAACTGGCTATGTGACCTGTGAATATGATTGGCGCTGGTGGCTGGCTACTGTACTCGCCAAAAGATTGTGAAAAAGTCAGATAACTCAGTGACAGGCCGGACATACTCTGACACAAAAGGAAATGGTGATTGCTAGTAAGCGCTTATGGACAAGATTACATTTCACCCACTTTAAAAACGCACTATTAATTGTTTGATTAGTTCATATTTTATAGAACGATGATTTAACTACTGTACTATTCTTATTAAACACTTCATAAATGTCATGTTTAGTGATATAATAGAAAACAAATTTACATGCATAAAACTGAATTAGTCCTTACCGGTAATTCCTTTTCTTGGAGCCTTCCACGACAGCATTGGAGGATGTCGTCCACGCCCTATTGGGGGACAGGAACACAGAGAGGTTAAAAGCCCCTCCCCTTCCTCAGTACTCCAGTGTTTACCAAGATCACCCTTAGCCATGGATTACCTGATACAAACCGGAATCAAACACCAACAAGGGGGGGAACTGATGCTGTCGTGGAAGGCTCCAAGAAAAGGAATTACCGGTAAGGACTAATTCAGTTTTCTCCATTCGCCTTCCACGACAGCATTGGAGGAATACCACCGATACTCCTCAGGGTGGGACCATTGCCTGTAGGACTTTCCTACCAAAGGACAGATCCCGACTGATGGACAGATCTAACCTATAGAGGCGAGAAAAAGTGAGGAGAGACTACCACCTAGCAGCTCTGCAAATCAGCTCTGATGAAGCTCCAGCCTGCTCCACCAAGGACGTAGAAGCAGCCCGAGTTGAAGGAGCCTTCAACCCCACCGGAGGAGCAAGGACCGGAGCGACGTAGGCCTCACAGATCACCTTCGTGATCCAGGAAGAGATGGTAGCCTAGGAAGACTTCTTCCCGGTATATTTCCCAAAATGCTGAACAAAACAGGTTCTGATCTAACCTCCAGGAAGCAGTCTCTCGGAGGTAGTGGAGGACAGTCCGACGAACATCGAAGGAGTGAAACACAGCCTCAGCCGCATTAGCAGGAGATTGACCAAATGAAGATAGAACCACAACCTGGGACCGATGGAAAGCCGACACAACTTTCGGAAGAATAGATGAATGCAACCGAAGCGTAATGAAAACAACGGACACCACGAGGCACGGAGCCCGGACAGAGTGTGCCTGCAGTTCTCCAACTCTGGAGCAGAAGTGATGGCCACCAAAAATGCCACCTTGAGAGAGAGACATAGTCAGCTGACAAGGGTGCAAAGGGACTTCGAGAAAACCCATGGAGAACAATCTTCAAATCCCAGGGAGGGACAGAAGGCCGAACTGGGGACGCCACCCCAAGCAGAAGTAAAAAACCGCTTGAGCCATCAATGGGAAAAAAGATCCTGGGCAAAACTGCCCCAAGTGCCGACACCTGGACTTAAGAGTACTCGGCCGAAGCCCCAAATCAAAGCCACGCTGCAAAAACCCAAGAGTTCGGCCACATTAGGATGATGCATGGCCGGGATGGAAGGAGCACACCAGGACAGGAACCGATTCCAGCCCTCCCGTAAATAGCGTGCGACACAGGCAGCCTGCCCTGCCGAAGCGTGCGGATCACTGCCTGGGAGAGACCCTTAGTCCTCAGGATCCCGGCCGCAACAGCCAGACCGCCAGATAGAGCCACTGAAGGCCCGGGTGAAAGAGAACCCTGGGACAGAAGATTGAGACAGTGGGGCAACCTAATCAGTCCCCCCAGGCCCAGGTCTCGGATGGCGTCATACCACGCCCGTTTGGGCCACAGGGGAGCCACCAGGATAGTCGACACCCCCTCCGCCCGAATCTTTTGCAACGCCTTGGGAAATAGCGGGATTGGAGGAAATGCATACACCAAACAGAAGGCCCAGGGATGGGCAAAGGCGTCCAGCCCCCCCCCTAGGGAGAAAAAGGGCGGCACCTTTGTATTCGAGCCCGAAGCGAACAGGTCGATCGAAGGGACACCCCACCTGTCCGTAAGAGAGCGAAATACATCCGGATGGAGGCACCATTCTCCTAGGTGGACCTCCGTGCGGCTCAAGAAATCTGCCTGTGCAATGGCCATTCCCTTCAGATGAACTGCCGAGGAGGAGAGAAGATGGCGTACTGCTTACGAAAAGATCAGTCTTGCCAGCCCCTGCAAGAGTAAGCCTCAAGTACCGCCTTGGTGCCGCAAGAAGGCAACCGTAGTCACGTTGTCCAACAGGATCTTGCCATGATGACCCCGGAGAACGTGAGCTGCGCAAGAAGCGCGTCTTCCACTGCCAGAAGTTCCCGGAAGTATGAAGACTGGCGACTGACCGAGCGACTCCAAATCCACTGGAACGGTGTGCGATCCACCATCGCGCCCCAACCGGAACTGCTGGTAGCAGTGGGAATGGAGGTCACAGGAGCCTGCAGCCAGGCCACCCACGTCCGAAGGTGTCCGGTATTCATCCAGAAAAGCGAGGTGATCATCCGCCCCGGGATCCGGACACACGAGTTTAAGGAATCCTGATGTCTGACCCAGGAACTCAGTACGTGTTCCCGAAGCAGACTGGAAGGAGCCTGAGCCCATGCTACCGACTGAATGCAGGCCGACATGGCCTCTAACAGGAATATTGCTTCCCGCAAGGAGGGCAACCTCCTTGCCCGGAAGCAGGTCAGATGCACGCAGCACAGAAGCGGATGTGCCGCAGGAAGGAACGAGGCCTGTCTGGAGGAGGCCAGCAAGACTCCCAAAAATTGACGACAGGTTGCCGGCACCCGTACCGATTCCCAAAGATTGGGCACCAACCCCAGGGACTGAAGAATCTCCAACGTTTTGGAGACCAGAGTGCGCAGAACCACTGCCGAAGGAGCAACCACCAACATGTCGTCTAAATAGGGAAGGACACATATCCCCTGGGTCTGGGTGAATGCAATCACTTTCCCCATGAGTTTGGTAAACTCTGGGGCCCTACGAAAACCCGAAGGGCAGCACATTAAACCGATAGTGGACCGTCCCGCCTGCCCCGGAGATCGCGAATCGCAGAAAGCGCTTGTGGGACGGGCGAATGGGGACATGATAATACGCGTTCTGGAGGTCCACCAACAACCTGGAGTAACGCCCCTGGCCCTCTTCTCCAGGAGGAACCGGGGACCCCACACCCGAATCCAACAGGTCTCGCAGACCCGACAAGAGAAAATGTGCGAGAGTCCCTTTGAGGAAGCGAGGGGACTCGAAGACACGGAGGGGCTGGCTTTCGAATTTCAAGTGCAGACCCTCCCAAATGGTGGAGAGGATCCAAGGGCACGAGGAGATTGCTTGCCACTGTGGCAGAAACCGCAGGAGCTGCCCCGCAATGGGAAGGCGGCATTGTTTAGGGGGCGGCTGGTGATGCCGCTGCTGGGGGAGCAAGATATTACTGGTCTTGGCCCCTTTCTGGAATGCCCAGCGACCAGACTTACCCTTCCCTTTAGACTGGGAGGGTTGGCTGCGCTCAGGCCGAAAGGACTGCCTCCGAAAGGGCTTCTTTTTAGGTAGACACATTTTCCGGTCTGACACCTTTCCCAGGATGTCATCCAATGCCGGACCAAAGACAAAAGACCTTTGAAAGGGGAGGCCACACAGCTGGAGCTTAGACGTGACCTACCCATTCCACAAAGTAAGCCACACAGCCCTGTGAGCTGTGTTAGCCAACACTGAGCACCTGGCACCAAGGTGGATCGACTCAGCAGAGGCATCGGTCAGGAAGCCCGTAGTACGTCTCAGAAGTGGAAAGGAGTCCAAAGCTCTTCCCTGGGAGTACCCTGCAGGAGGAATTCTTCCAGCTGGGTGATCCACTTAAAGAGAGATTTGGTTAAAAGCCTCGCCCAACGGCTAGTGGCCCACAGTCGCCAGAGCACGGGGCCTGTCAGGGGGATAGCCTGCAGCCATCATGTGCCTTGGATGATGTACAGCTTAGGATTGAACCCACAGCCACGGCTGGGTACATGAGGCATTGGGCAGGTGATTAACTGCTACATGGTTGCTGCCAGAGCAGCCCCACACATCTAGAGGAAATGTTCACCTTTAAAGACATAGCTGCCGCCTCTCCCAGGAGTTTTTGAGGACACTCTCCATCTTACGATCGAGGGGGTCCTTCAACTGGGAGGAATCTTCAAAAGGCAACGCGGACTTATATGCTACCTTGGCCACCTGGATGTCCACCTTCGGGACTTCCCAGACAAAGTCATCACCCAGATGACCTCGTGGACAGGGAAGCCCAACTGCCGCTTAGCCTTTAGGCTCTGAACATTTAGTCCTGCACAGAAGAAGGGGGTTCCACCACCTCTACTCCCATGGTACTGTGGACAGTGTCCACCAATTCACCCATGGACTCTGTGGAAAAATAGCAGTGTCCAGATTCTCGTGTCTGGACAGAGGCAACAGAGGCAATATCCTCGCCGTCCTCTGATGGTGAGCTCTGGCCAGCCTCCATGAGATCCACAGAGTCACAATCCTGGAGCTTCCTCTCTTTCGGAGGGGAAGGCCTGGAAGCTGCAGCAAAAACCGGCAGTGCCGAGATAGAAGCCTGCACCTCTTCCCTAATGGATTAGAGCTCCTCAAGCAGGGATGGGGAGTCCATCCTGACAACCCTGTCAGTCATGGCCGACGCCTTTTTGTATGAAGAGGGAAGTTCGTGCCGCAGCCACATTACCTGGACGGGATTTTGCTCCCTTTCACAGGTGGCCCTTGTCTCCCTATAGAAAAAAAGGGAAGAGAAGGGGGTCCCAGTGGGTGTGCAGGCCCTAAATAACTTACTCCTTGTGACCACCCCCAGAAACACTTACATGAGCTGGGGGAACGCTGGGCTCTGCAGAAGCAGAGGTGGAAGCCTATCACCCTCCATGTTTCAGGGATCAGCCTTACCTGGGTGTAGCTTCCGGCGGGTACTGTCCAGAAGTACCGTGCCCCCAACGAGGAACACCTGTTCCCTCCCTACTCCTGGTCACCGGCCGCGGGCAGTAGCGCGCGATAGGCCTGCTGGGTTCCCTGGAGCCGCGCCCAGTCTGTACAGGAGCCACCACCCGAAACAGGAAGTGCCATCCAGGAACCTCTGATGCATGCCCCAGGGACCGCAGCTGGAGGAGGAAGACGCTGGAGAGCTGAACAGGCCTCCGGCGCTGCAATACACGGCCTGCTTTGCCCCGTAGGACGCAGGAAGGCCGGATGGTCCCATAATGGGAGCCCCGAGAAGGAGGAGGAGGCCGCCCCCGACGTCCATCCCTGGCCCGGCTGTAAGTACACCCCAATGCTGCCTCTGCCGGCCTGACAGCACTGGAACCTCTCCATGCCCCAAGGGGGACAGGAAGACACTGGAGTACTGAGGAAGGGGAGGGGCTTTTAACCTCTCTGTGTTCCTGTCCCCCAATAGGGCGTGGACGACATCCTCCAATGCCGTCGTGGAAGGCGAATGGAGAAATAGGGGTTAACATTTTTGGTTCTTTTAATCTTGTTTAATCAAACTTGAGGATATGATCACCTTTTTTCTTTTGGTTTCTTCAATGCATTCAGGTTGAAAATGCTGAGCAAGTTGTGTTATGATTATTAAGATGTATTTATCCTGGCACTTACGGGATTTGTTTTTTGTGTTTCTTTTTTGTTGCGTATAAATGTTTTATTCAATACTTAAGCTGTAATAACTCATACAACCACAAAATAAAAAATATAAAAATTTGACAGGTCCCAAGTTGAATCTCTGCACAAATATAACCAAAAACACAAGTAACACACAGGCATTTTTTCTCAATTTTCAAACTAACATTTATTTCACAATTGCGCATCAAAATTTTGAATTTGATTTTTCCCAAACAAAATATAAAAAAATCATAGTCTTGTGACATATCAAATGAAAGCTGTGACCACTCTGAGTAAAATGATGCCTCTCCCATTTCATTATCTTATTTCTAGCCCGAGATATGATAAAAAAATGTATAGCCATACCAGGCCAAAATTCACACTTTTGTAAAACTTTAAATATCTGTAAAAAATTAACTGATTAATAAAAAAAATTCAAAACTTTTAATTTGTATCTAACTAAAGTAGTACTTCAAATAGAAAAAATTTTTAAAAAATCTAAAGACGTCAGGTAAAAAAAATATTAATATTTAGATCACTTGATATGGAATGACCCATTGACGCTATTAATAGTTAAATATTTTAAAATATGATCCCATTGCGATCGCAACTTGAAATTTGGTACAGATGTGGCTAAGAGCACAGCAGACATATGGGCAGTTTTTGAAATATTTAAATTATGCCAATTTTTCAGAAATGCATTTTAAAATTTTGCGTTTGCGATTGCATGGGTAAAATATTAACAAAGATCCTCTTGTGACATATCTGGTGAAAGCCTGTACAATTCTGAGTAGAACGGTGTTTATTTTGTTTCTTTATCTTCTTTCTAGCCCGAGATATGATAGAAAATGTAAAGCCTTACCAGGCCAAAATTCGCACTTTTTTAAAACTTTAAAAATCTGTAAAAAATTAACTGATAAAGAAAAAAATTCAAAACTTTTTGTAATTAACTAAAGTTGTACTTCATGTAGGGAAAAAAAAAAAAATCTGAAGATGTCAGGGAAAAAATATTCATTTTTGGATCACTTGACATGGAATGACCCCTTACAGACTCCACAATCCTGTAATTGCCGGATCCGGCAAAACCGCATTTGCCCGCAAGTTCCATAGAGAATGAATGTGGCTTGCCGCAAGTTGGCCGTTAAGCGGCAGATACAGCACATCTGATCTGAAAGCAGTCTTAAAAACATGACTGTGTGGAGAAAAATCTATAAACATCTTGAACCAATATTAAATTTGATCCTATAAGTATCATTTGTAAATATGGGTCATTATTGGGAATAATTCTACTATAGTGGACTATATTGTATCCTAGTTTTGGTCCATATCTAGGGATGACAGATATCCTTTTTTCCTCTTGTGTGTGTCTATAGAATGAATATTGGGGTACACTGGAAACAGAGGTGCTCTATTGATTTATAGTGCTTTTTACTAATTGCACTTTGTATGTTGTATTTTTGTACTTGATGCCAATGGAATATTTTAGATGTAAATTAATAAAAATTACTTTTATAAATAGGTATAGGGTTAATTAAATAGAGATAGGAGGAAGGTAAAGCCCATCATACCAATGGGGATATTGCAGATACCCCAGAAACAATAACGGAGGGACCGCCCAAATGTATTAGTAACAGCTGTCCCTCCCAAACCTATGGTACAGGGCCACGTGAGGCCCTCACAAAGATCAAGTTTCCGGACATCTGCTGGCCCTCAAAAAACTGGAATTGAGGGCCACAGAATGACCTGGAGGTAATGTTGGAGGATGAGGAGGAGGGTAATGTCAACATACCAATGAGCACTTTCTAGCTGGCCTTGTAAAGTGCTGGTGAATATCAAAATAAAATTTAGGTATGAGAGACCTAGAAAATGTATAAGTCAGGAAGGAATTTTTGTAGAGTCAGGAAGGAATTGTTTTCCCCAATGTGGAGCTTAGTGTTGCCACATGGGTTTTTTTTGCCTTCCTCTGGATCAACATGTTAGGCTATGGGGTGAACTAAAGGGACTTAAAGTCTTCCTTCAACCTTAAAAACTATGTTACTATGCAAGTCAGGGCTCTCCTGATAGTAAAAGGAAAAATAAGCAAACGTGCTACATATTAAACGGTAAAGGGGATATTTTTTCTCTTTATTTTGGCTTATATACAAGTGATTAAGCAGGAAAAATTTCTTAACATTTTAAGCCTGTAAAATGCAATTTAGGTTTGCTTTGGTAGGTGTTCTTGTGAATCTGCAACAGTGGCGTAATACTGTGACATTATTCCCAGAAACCATATGTGGGTCAGAAATGCATGCAGGCATATTGTCCAGGCTCTTCCCATTCAGATTCATCACTGTCCAAATCTATTTCAGCCTTTTTCTCATGCTCCCAGACCTATTTGTTGAGTCCAGCAGAAAATTACTCGCATTCCCCATTGATTTGCATTGGGCTCGCTATTCAGTACGAATACGCGAGTATTACAAACTACTCATTATAATTCTCCCAAATCCAAGTATTTCAATATTCGCTCATCAAAGTTATAAGCCTGTAAGCAATTTTCTAGATACAGGAATACAGGAGCAAAGAAACAGATGTACTTGATTTACTATAATTCATGCTGAAGACGGAAAGGCACCTGGTGCTGACTGCTTGCCCGTAGAAATTTATAAAAAATACAAGGAGATATTGCTGCCAGCTCTTCTGGCAGCTTATCAAGAGAGCTTGATTTCAGGCTCACTTCCTTCCTCCATGAGGGAAGCAATTCTTTTGGTTATTTTAAAGAAGGATAAAGACCTGACGCTCTCCGACTCCTATCGACCTATTTCTCTTTTGCCGGTTGACACGAAACTCCTTGCCAAAGTACTAGCTATCAGATTAGCGAGGGTTATTGAACATTTGATTCACCCTGATCAGTCGGGCTTCATGCCTAATAAGTCCACCTCTATTAATATACGACGTCTTTTTTTAAACATGCAGGTGAGCGCGGAGAATGCGGGGCGGCGGGTAGTCCTGTCTCTTGACACCGCTAAGGCATTTAACAGTGTTGAGTGGCCTTATCTATGGCTCACATTGGAGCGTATGGGTTTCGGCCCTGGTTTTATTGCCTGGATCCGACTCCTTTATGGCACACCGCGGGCCATGGTACCGGCCAACGGAAAGATGTCCGAGCCCTTTACGCTCGGCCGTGGTACGAGGCAGGGCTGCCCTCTGTCCCCGCTGCTGTTCGCTCTGGCGGTGGAGCCGTTGGCAGCCCAGATACAACACGATCCTGATATTGTGGGATTCAAATACGGCACCCATGTGGAGAAACTGGCACTATATGCCGACGACCTGCTTCTTTTTTTGGCTGATCCCGACCGATCCCTGTGTAGAACAATGTCAATATTGGCTGTTTTTGGTCGTCTATCGGGGTTGGTCATCAATTGGGACAAGTCGGTCTTACTCCCCTTGGACACTGACCTGAGCGTCGACACAACAGTTCCGATTGTGAAAGAATTCAGATATCTGGGAATTGTGGTCTCGGCCAAAATAGATTATGAACGTCTTAACCTGGCACCCTTACTGCTTAAAATTAAACAAAAGACCCAGACCTGCGCTAAACTGCACCTCTCGGTGGTGGGCAGGATCAACCTGTTCAAAATGATTGTTATGCCTCAAATTGCTATATATCCTGCACAATGCTCCGATCTGGCTCCCCTAGAATAGATTTCATAGGATCGGCGCTGTTTTCCGGGACTTCATTTGGAGGGGTGGTCAGGCACGTATCAAATTGGAGCATTTGCAAAAACCTAAAGATGAGGTTGGTTTGGCTTTGCCGAATCCATGGATTTATTACCCGGCATCCGAGTGCCAACACTTGGCGAGAGGCGCTGAGATAAATTCGGATAATTCTGCTGTTCGGATACTTGAGTACCTGTTGGGGCGGGGGTCACTGCTCGCACATTTGGAGGCTGATAGATTCCACTCGTTCAACACGAGATGTCCCACGCTACTTCTTATGACAAAGGTCTGGGAGAAGGTCAGACACATAAGAGCCATTACAGCATACACTAAATACACCCCAATATGGGATAACCCTCGTCTGCCGGAGTTGAAATCTCTGAAGGGGTTTGCACAGTGGAGGAGGATAGGCATCTGGTGGATTGCGCAGTTGCTGAGTGCTGGGGTGTTTAAAGCCTTTGAGGAGTTAAGTGCAGATTTTGCACTGCAACATTCTATGTTCTTCCAGTATCTGCAGCTGCGCCATGCCTTTAACACCCAACAGCGGGTGTCTAGTATTGTGATTCAACAAGACACGCTAGTTAATATCCTTGGCTCACAGTCAACCTGTAAAGGCCTGATATCCTTTGTATACGGGTGCCTCCTTAGCGTGATTTTATCTAAACATCCCATGACTTCTAGGGCCAAATGGGAGAAACAGTTGGGACCTACCGTGTTTCCCCGAAAGTAAGGCCCTGTCTTACATTCTTTTGGGGGCCAAAAGTGGCCCCCGGCCTTACTTTCGGGGGGGGCCTTACATTGAGTGCCCCAGCAGTGTGGCCTACAGGCCCCCTCCTGCTGGGACACTGCGGGAGCGGGTCGCACGTCACGTGCGCCCGCTCATTACATATGCACTGCATCCCCCTGTCAATCAGCGACAGGGGGAGCAGTGCATTATACTGTATATATGGGCCCCCTATTGCTGGCACACTCCCCCCTGTTATGAGGCCCCCACCGCTGCTGCTGCTGAAGACATCTTACCCTCCAGGGTCTTCTTGCAGCAGCCAGCGCGTCCGTCCGTCCTCTGTACTCGGCGGTCTCCCGGATCATGTGACCCGTCGCAGCGCATGACGTCATCGCGACTGCGACGGCCGGTCACATGATCCGGGAGACCGCCGAGTACAGAGGACGGACGGACGCGCTGGCTGCTGCAAGAAGACCCTGGAGGGTAAGATGTCTTCAGCAGCAGCAGCGGTGGGGGCCTCATAACAGGGGGGAGTGTGCCAGCAATAGGGGGCCCATATATACAGTATAATGCACTGCTCCCCCTGTCGCTGATTGACAGGGGGATGCAGTGCATATGTAATGAGCGGGCGCACGTGACGTGCGACCCGCTCCCGCTCCCCCCCCCTCCGCTAGCGGCCTTACATTGGCCCCCCCGGTTGTAAGGCCTTATAATCGGGGGAGGCCTTACATTGGCAGGCCCCCCCTTTACCCCCAGGCGGCCTTACAATCGGGGGGGCCTTACTTTCGGGGAAACACGGTATTACTGATGCACAATGGGACTCGATCCTACTGAATGTCCCTAACCTATCCCTTAGTGAGCCCGCACGCATGTCACAGTTATATATTCTGTATAGGGTATATAGAACCCCTAAATGGCTATGCGACAAGGGACTGCGGTCAGACTCTACTTGCCCTAAATGCCAGATGGATAATGCGGATATTCTCCATATGCTCTGGACATGTCCACGTATACAGATCTTCTGGCATAAAGTTCTTAATATAATTCACTCGGTAATGGTGCAGAACATTCCCATGGATCCGAACGTGTGTGTCCTGGGATGTACCGATTTGCTATATGGGGGATGAACACCACTGCTAGCTATTTCCAGAATGCTCTATATGGCTCGTAAACTGATAGCTCTTTATTGGGTATCTGATAAGACACCTACCCGAAGGGAATTTATTAATAAGATTAATATTACTATCTATAGGGAAAAAGCCATTTACTCTAAGAGGGCGGGAACGGGTCTTTTGCAATCTCTGGGATAAATGGTTGAATTCACCGAGATTGATCTCGTCTGATCTGCTGTAGTCTGCACGGTACTATCCCAATTTATGATCTTAAGTTGCACTGTATCTTTGATTCTATATGTGTAGTTACGGATGCCTAAGGAATGGTGGGATCTTGAGGGTGGGTGGAGGGATGGGGTTGGGTAGGAGTTTCGGGGGTTTGTTTTTGTTTCTTATCTTATATGTGTAATATCTTTTCGATTCCAATTGGTTATATAATCCTGCATTTATTTTTGCGTGTATTTGTTGGATGATTAAAACAATAAAAACTATCTGATTAAAATAATCCATGCTGAAGTCTATGCTGCTGAAGACAAACAATTATAAAAAAGGGAGACAATTAGCTGCTAAGGACACCAGTGATTGCGCAGGCTAAACATGTAATTTTAGATAAAGCACAATTTTATTAGGTCATCAAATAAGTGAAAAGTTTACTGAAATCAAAGTGTCCATTAAAAAAAAAAAAACTTATTAAAATGGAATGCACTGAAATGCAAATAAAGTAAATATAGAGGCCTTAAGAGAATTATACAGGGTGGGCCATTTATATGGGTTCTCCCAAATAGAATGGGAATGGTTGGTGATATCAACTACCTGTTTGTGGCACATTAGTATATGGGAGGGGGAAAACTTTTCCAGATGGGTGGTGACCATGGCGGTCATTTTGAAGTTGGCCATTTTGGATCCAACTTTATTTTTTTCACTGGGAAGAGTGTCATGTGACACATCAAACTTATTGAGAATTTCATACGAAAAACAATGGTGTGCTTGGTTTTGACGTAACTTTATTCTTTTTTTTTTTATTCAGATATTTTTATTGAACAAGGTAATTATTTACATCTTACATCATGTAATAGTAATGCAATATTTTACATTTTACTAATCCCTTAGCAAGAAACAGTACGCCCCCACCCCCTCCCCCATAGATGGCTTAAGCAGTGCTTATTTACTAGGAAGTAATATAGAGATCTAGTATAGAACATCCACATTAGAACTTCTTTCAACCTATTCTTACACAGGTCCTAACTTTATTATTTCATGAGTTTTTTTACAAGTTTAGAACTACTTCTAAAATGTGTTGAAGTGCTGCCCATTGTGTTGGATAATCAATGCAACCCTCTTCTCCCACTCTTGACACACTGATAGCAACACCACAGAGGAAATGGTAGCACAGGCTTCCAGTATCTGTTGTTTCAGATGCTGCACATCTCGTATCTTCACGGCTTAGATAATTGCCTTCAGATGAGTGATGAGGCTTTTGTGAATGGTGAAGTCAATGGAAACCTCAATGCCACTGGATATCTAAAATTGCTACATGATTCTGATATCCAGTGGCATTGAGGTTTCCATTGATGAAGAATAGCCCCACTATCTTTGTACCCCATATACCACAGGATACCATCAATTTTTGTGTTCCAACAGTCTTGGAGGGATCTATCCGCTGTGGGTTAGTGTCAGACCAATAGTGGTGGTTTTGTTTGTTTACTTCACCATTCACAAAAAAGTTTGCCTCATCACTCATCTGAAGGCAATTGTCTATGCTATGAAGATACGAGATGTGCAGCATCTGAAACAACGGAAGCCTGTGCTAGCATTTCTTCTGTGGTGTTGCGATCAGTGTGTCAAGAGTGGGAGGAGAGAGTTGCATTGACAATCCAATACAATGGGCAACACTTTAGAACACATTTTATAAGTGGTCATAAACTTGAAAATAATTCATGAAAGAATAAAGGTACATTAAAACCAAGCACACCATTGTTTTTCTTATGAAAATCTCAATAGGTTTGATGTGTTACATGACCCTCTTCCCATTGAAAAAAATAAAGTTGGATCCAAAATGGCCAACTTCAAAATGGCCACCATGGTCCCACCCACCATCTGGAAAAGTTTTCCCCCTCCCATACATTAATGTGCCACAAATAGGAAGTTGATATCACCAACCGTTCCCATTTTATTTAGGAGCATCTATATAAATGGCCCACACTGTAGAACATGAAAAAACCTAGAAAGTGAATAAAAAGTTGAAACCCTAAAATACCCTGTTTGGAGCCACACTAAAAATCATTTTGCATGTAAAACCTAACCCAAAGACCACTGACTGTATTTTATATCTGAACTGTATCAGTATTTTTTTTAAGTAATACTCAACATCCTGAAGCTACAGGGTAAACATGTAAAATGGATTAACATAATGCACACAGAATGTTTCCAGGAAATCGGTGTACACACCTTGGCATTCACATAGGGATGGAAAGGGCCATACTTTTTCACTTCTGGGCCATTCTAAAAAAAAAAAATAATAATAAGGAAAGGAAGAGGATAAAATAAAACAAAACGGCAAAAAAACAGATGGGCTTCAACACCTAAGGCAATGAAACAAGCAATTAAAATAAATATTTTAATCATAGTTTAAATGGAGTCTATCAGCACAAAATGACTGTTCAAACCAGGAACAATTTCTAATAGGGGCAAGATAGCGGACATCAAGCTCTGGATTGGTGAGGTACAGGTCTCTACGAGACCCCCACATTACCAATCCTGTAAGAAAATAGTTAAACACAGACACAGAGGAAAATCTTCTACTTGAAATAAAACACAGACACCCTCTTTTACCCATTTATTAACCCCAAACACACCCTTTCAGCTTAGATGGTAATCCATGAAGTACCTCGATGAAGCTTCCTGGCTCTGCTACATCATGATGAGTGTGGCATTAAAGTGACCCAGCTGTGACCTCACTGACGTGCTCGCTTACTTTAATGCCACCACTCAGCTTGATGTAGCACAGCCAGAGAGAGTCGTCGAGGGACCTCATGGATTACCTTTGGAGTTTGAAGCTGAAAGGGTACGTTTGGTGTTAATAAAAGGGTAAAAGAGGGTTGTCTGTGCTTTATTTCAAATAAAGGATTTTGCTCTGTGTTTAAACTATTTACTTACAGGATTGGTAATAGGGAGGTCATAAGGCCACTTTACACACACAGATATCTGTGTCTAACTTCTGAACAGATCTCTGGTTGCAGTGAAATCATGGACACATTGTTCCATTTTGTGGCTGTGTACAAATATTAACAATGTGTCCATGATTTCACTGCAACCAGAGATCTGTTCAGAAGTTGGACACAGATATCTTTAGAGACGTATACATCCCAATCCAAGGCTTGATGTCAGCTGCCAACTTACAGCTGTAATTAACTGCTTCTAAAACCCCGATTACCACCACACCAGGGCAATCGGGAACATCCGGGAAAAGCGTCAGTATTTGGTGCATTTAATGGATGCACCATTTCTGAAGCAGCTACTGTCTGTTATTTTTATTCTGAGGGGGCCAATAACCATGGGCCTTCCCAGGGTAAGAATACCAACCCCCAGTCATGTGCTTCATTTTAACTGAGTATTAAAATTGGGGGAGACTCTAAGCTGTGTTTTGTTTTTTTTTTTTTTTTTTTTATTAATTGGGGGAAAAAAAATCCTGCATGGGGTCCCATGTATTTTGATGTCCAGCCAACATAACGCCCACAGCTGGGGGCTGCAGCTCGCAGCCGTGTGCTTTATCTTCGCTGAGAATCAATATACGGGGGACCCCACACTATTTTCTTAATTGTGACATTTATTTTCACACTAAGGCTATATTCACGTGTTTTTGTTCTGCTTTGTGAGGATCTGTTTTTGCAGTGGTAGTGCAGTGAAACGGATCAATTTCAAAGATTCCCACCCAAGTCTATGAGTTTTCAAGATTTGTCATTCAGACGTTTTGTAGTGGTGCGTTTTTTGACTCAAAAACGGATCCTCAAACAGAATGAGCATGTCAATTTGTGTGGCATTTTTCTGATGTGCTTTTTTCTATTGAAACCATTGTCTCTGGTCTGGGTTTAAAAAACGCAACAGTCCAAAAGACATGAAAAAAGGATCATCTGTTTTATTTTATAATTTTTTTTGAAAAGCCGATCCAATTTTGCAGCTGAAAAACGGATCCTCAAGAAATGTATCAAAAACAGTGTGTGTGAATGTAGCCTAAATAAGGCAGCAGCTTAATTGCCATACACTACTGTGAATAGCAGCCAAATATAGATATCAGCACAAAGGGTGGGGGCAGAGTCTGACTACAACAGCCAATCACAGATGCGGTCACAAAGAGTGGGCAGGGGAGGTGGTGAAGAAACATAACGAGTGGACCCAGAAATAGTGCGATAGGAGTGCGGTCCTTGGTAAGTATGATTCTCCTGCTTTAGTCACCATTTTGCTTCCTTTTGCAGACCCCTAAACCTTACTACCAACATTTTATAGCACTAAATTTCAAGTCCCCATACAATTGTATGGGGGGTTCGGGATTCGGGCTTAAGTTCGGGTCCAGTCCCGAACCCGGACTTATTTTTTTAAATGTCCGCCACTACTCGCCAAACCCGAACACCTGCGGGTCTGCCAATCTCTAAGATTTATAGGCTGGACACAGATGTAAATGAAACTCTGCACCCAAAGCTTATTTTAAATAAAATGTAGTATATCAGGGTGAGACATGCTCTCATAATCACACACTTCAGTGAGATTACAACATAGTACAACAGAGTTGAGTCTTAGGCGGCCGTCACACGGTGCAATATCTTGAACGATATTGTAAGCGATCACGTGCACGCGCGATCGCTAACAATATCGTTCACATCGCTGGTGAGATGTCACACAGGCAGACTCACCAGCGATGTGGAGCAGCGACATCGCTGGCAACTATGGTACACATCGGGTTACTAGGCGCCGTGCCGCGCTTAGTAACCCGACGTTTACCATAGATACCATCTCCCAGCATAGGCTCTGCCGCTGGGAGATCGTTCATCGTGGTGTCACACACCACGATGAAGCAGATTGTTCAAGCGTTCATCGCTTGATATGAGCTCCGGCTCTCATATCTGCGATGTCACGATCAAGCGATTTTACATTGTAAAATCGCTTGATCGCACGTAGCGATGCACAAACGATATCGCTTAAGCGATCAAAAAGCAGATCGCTTAAACGATATCGTTCAAGATATTGCACCGTGTGACGGCCGCCTTAAGGCCGTGTCACACGTGTCAATGTCGCTAGCGACACTGCCGAAAAGTGACGCATCAGCGATGTCACTAGCGATATCGCAAGTGCGTCATGCTGTGTGACCGTAAACCTGTCAATCTGCAACCAGCGATTAGGCTGGATCGCGCCGTCTGACACCGCAATAGCGATGTTGGCGACGATCCAGCCTATACCCAGCCTAGAGCGAGCGATGGCTCCGCCCGCATCGCTGCGGCGTCACCGGCAACATGTTGCCGTGTGACACCAAGGCTGCGATGTCGGAAGCGACCGCGCACCCGCACATCGCTTCCGACATCGCAGCCTTGGTTGACAGGTGTGACGGGGCCATTTCTTCATTGCAAACACACTCGCAGTGCTGTGGCTCTGCTGTACTTCCACTCCCCCACACATTGGGGAGATGGAAGCTGAAGCACTTTGAGAGGACAACCGCAGTGCAAATGTGTTTGTAAGGACACAAAAATCACTTATGCTGAATGGCATTTGTTATGATATCATTGCAGACTTGTGCATTGGTAATAAAAGCAAACTGTCAGTCATTACAGGTTTACATTGGTAACCGCCCTCCTTTCTTTTAAAATATTCTCTGGTGGTAGATTCTCAGAGAGCTCGTGTGTCAGTCTTAAGATTTTAACAGCTTGTTTAAGTATAATAAAAAACATGGATTTTTCTGTAATAAAGCATTGGATTGCAGATAATCAAGGTATGATTTTATTCAATTTTCTATTACCTGCATGTCCATAGAAAAGGCTTAGGGAGAAAGATGCTACCGACATAGGTCCTTTAATTAAAGGGATCCTGTCACCTCCAAAAAGCCACCTAAACTACAAAAACATGTCCCTGCATCATACTATCACTAATCTCACACTCCTTTTGTCTTCTAAAAGCATCCTGTGAAAGTGCATAAAAACGTTTTAATACTTACTCATTAGTGATTATAATTAGCAGGGCTATATTCTTTAGCCCTTTTCGGCATGTTGTTTTGCAGGCTCCAGGATCCATTCTCTCTCTCTCTGTGCTGCTGTGATGTGGAGCTGAAGGCAGGGCTAATGATTTGCATTCTGTGAGTGATAGAGAGGGGGAGGGCAAAGCCTGCACAAGCAAAGCAGCACAGAGAGAGAGAGGGTGGATCCTGGAGCCTGCAAAACAAACACGCCCTAAGGGCTAAAGAATATAGCCCCTGCTAATTATAATGCCTAATGAGTATAAAATCGTTTTTATCTACTGTATATACTCGAGTATAAGCAGAGTTTTTCAGCACAATTTTTGGCTGAAAAGTGCCCCCCTCGGCTTATACTTGAGTCGCTCGGTGTTGGCTTGGGGGGGGAACTGTGACCAGGGGCTGGAGGAGGCGGGAGGGGGCTGCAGTGAGGCCGCTCATTAGTGTAATGAATATGCACTGCATTCCCCCATCCATCAGCTGCGGGGGAAGCGGTGCATATTGCATTACACTGGCCCCCAGCAGTGGTATACAGCCCCCCCCTCCCTAGTATCTGGCCCCCATGCTGCGGCACACGTTAAAATAACAAACATTATATACATTATTTTTCAGGCGACTCCTTGCTGGCACCGCTGCTTCTCCAGTCTCATTGCTTCTGCTGGTGTCATGTGGGGCCAGATACTAGGGAGGGGGCCTGTAAACACCACTGCTGGGGCGCCCTGTACACCACTGCTGGGGCGCCCTGTACACCACTGCTGGGGCGCCCTGTACACCACTGCTGGGGCGCACTGTACACCACTGCAAAATGTTGATCAATGTAGATTACATTCTGTCTGGAAAAAAATAAGTGATCACATACCGTATATACTCGTGTATAAGCCGACCCGTGTATAAGCCGACCCCCCTACTTTTGCCCCCAAAACCTGGGAAAATCTATTGACTCGCGTATAAGCCGAGGGTGGACCCCAGCACAGGTATACAGCCCCCAGCAGTGGTATACAGGCCCCAGCAGTATGATATACAGCAGCCCCCAGTGGTATATACAGCAGCCCCAGTGGTATTGCAGCCCCTATATACAGCAGCCCCAGTGGTATTGCAGCCCCAGTGGTGTATACAGCAGCCCCTATATACAGCAGCCCCAGTGGTATTGCAGCCCAGTGGTATTGCAGCCCCTATATACAGCAGCCCCAGTGGTTATTGCAGCCCAAGTGGTATCGCAGCCCCTATATACAGCAGCCCCAGTGCGGTATACAGCAGCCCCAGAGGGGTATACAGCAGCCCCAGAGGGGTATACAGCAGCCCCAGAGGGGTATATCAGCAGCCCCAGAGGGGTATACAGCAGCCCCAGAGGGGTATACAGCAGCCCCAGAGGGGTATACAGCAGCCCCAGAGGGGTATACAGCAGCCCCAGAGCTGTATACAGCAGCCCCAGAGGGGTATACAGCAGCCCCAGAGGGGTATACAGCAGCCCCAGAGGGGTATTAGCAGCCCCAGAGGGGTATACAGCAGCCCCCGCTGTATACAGCAGCCCCCGCTGAATACAGCGGTACCCGGCTGTATACAGCCCTCCCCCCTGGTATACCGGGCCCCCCCTGTGGCAACCTGTAAAGGAAGCGATGATTATACTTATCGGGTCGCTGTCACCGACGCCGCGCCGCCGCTCTGTCACCGTCCGTCACCGCGCTCCTTCCCGTCTTCATGCTTCCTTCACGGGCGCACAGAAAATGACGTCATTTCCTGTGCGACGGTGAAGGAAGCATGAAGACCAGGAGGAGCGCGGTGACGGACGGTGACAGAGCGGCGGCGTCGGCGACAGCGACCCGATAAGTATAATCATCGTTCCTTACAGGTTGCCACAGGGGGGGCCCGGTATACCACGGGGGGGGGGCTGTATACAGACGGGTATAATTTTTTTTTTTTTATGATTACCGTATATACTCGTGTATAAGCCGAGGGGGGACTTTTCAGCACATTTTTTGTGCTGAAAAACTCGGCTTATACACGAGTATATACGGTAGTTTTCTAATTTTGATCGCCAGTGTATATGAACAAAAATAAAAACCGTTCTTTTTAATTTTTGTGTTTCTATTCCTCTGTTGCCACAAAAAAAAAAAAAAAAAAAAAACATTTTTTGTAATGGCCAAATGAAGGTGCACAATGCAACCTTGACATGGCTAAATGGGTACCTATTTAAAGTTCTATTACCACAGATGCTTGAGTCTGGCGGATGCAGCGGGACTTTAAATAAAGAAATAAAGAAATAAAATGCCAGTTCGGTATTGATCTTGACCCCAAACCTCATACGTTTATGGGCACTTGAACGTAAGCTATAGGTGGCTAGGGTAGCTGCAAAATTAGGCAAAATTGTGATTAACCAGTTAAATCATACTTACCGCATTTTCATGCCGCTCTCACACTTGCATCGGGTCCGCTCATTAAGCCTCATATATATTTACTGCACACTCTCGGCCACTCTGTGTTTCATTGCAGTCGGAGGTCTTCTGTGCCAATACGTCTGTGATTGTTTGCAGTACACACAAACACACACACACACTTAAAAATAAATGAATTGTGAAAAAAAAAGGTGTGTGGTCCCCGTATTTTTGATACTCAGCACAGAAAAAGTAAACCGCTGCGGCCTGCAGAGTTACTGGAGGGCTCCAGACAGTTAGATTTGTTAAACCCACTGCCGGATAGCATACCAAAATACGCGGGACCGCACACCATTTTTCAAATTGCCAAGTATCAAAATATGGGTGACCCCACATCCTTAAAAAAACCTGGCATGGGGTACCCCCAATTTCATACTCAACAGAGATAATGCATAAAGTTAACTTCATTCAATGGAGTTCACTGGCGGCATTGGGTAAGCCCTCTGGTGATGTCACAGCTTCTCACAATGAGGGCTCCCCCATGGCAGTCAGTGTAGGCCCAGAAGCTACAGTGAGGGGATGCTTCTTCCACGACTGCAGATTTCTGGTTTACAGCAGAGCTGGGATCTTCGTGGAACTTCGCATGGTGGATTACTTCAGACCTGTGGTGTTTTTTGGGGCTAATAAATTGGGAAATGGGGTGTGTGCGATTTTTCTCTCAAAGGATTTTTCAGTGCTTGTATTTATTTCTGTTGACTTACAGGGTAGTGATGGGGTGGGGGTGACATGGACACTACAAAATACTGACCTAGGGCTTGGTGACACTGTGATTTTTGACAAATCACAGCTGTCGCAAGCCCCTTATATCACCCCAATTGCCACCACACAAGGGCAATTGGGAGGAGCCAGGTAAAGTGGAAGGACTTGGCACATGCAATGAATTCGCCAAATTTTGGGGTGGCAAGATGCTGGTATTTTGAAGCTGGGGGGGCCAATAATCATAAGCCTTTTCAGGGTGAGAAAACCTAGATCCACCTGTGTGATTTATCTTGGCTGAGTATCAAATTGGGGGGACCCAACACCATTTTTTCCAATTTTATTTTTTTTTGAGCATGCGTGCGTATGTGTACAGCATCATATCACAGATGCCAGCACAGAGAGCGTCTGACTGCAAACAATCACCAGAGGATTGGCTTGTGGAGAAAGTGAAAATGTATGAGGCTTAATGAACAGACCCAGAAGCAAGTGGGAGAGCGGCACAGAAGTGTGGCAAGTATGATTCAACTGGTTAAGTCACCATTTTGCTTCCGTTTGCAGTTTCTCTAGTCAAACCCTAATAGTAACACGAGCTATGTTTGGGGTTTGTGCACAGACACTAGGTGTCCAGTACGGACGCCGGATGCCCATTACCACCACTTGTATGTTGATGGACACACACATACACACACACATAGAAATAAATAGATATTTCTAAATATAATAAAATGGTGGAAAACAATACACAAAAGAAAGCTCAGTAGGACTTACAAAAGTTCTTTTCTGGACCTGAATCTCATTGAAAGTCACTGGTTGGGCAGTTCAGCTCTCTGCCCACATACAGCCAGCCGTAAATACTTCCAAGGGATGGAAGGGCAGGGTTTTGGTTTTTGTTGTACACACTAAATCTGATGACGCTGATTTTACCCCCATTGAAAGCCATTCAAACACAGCAAGCGGCTTGCATTGGGCCGATAGCCAAGCGTACCTGAGCACTACAGCAATGCTCACTCTAGTGGTTTGCATAAGTAAGGCTGGCTTCACATTTGCGTATGGAGCGCTGCGTACCAAAAGCAGCCAAACGCTTGCGCACATGAATTCCTATGTTTAACATAGGAACGCATGTGCCTGCGTATGGCTGCGTTTGGCAGCATTTGCGTTCGGATGCGCATAATTTATGCGCCCTCCGACCGCGCTCCGAACGCAGCTTGCAGCATTTTTTTGTGCGTTCGCGGCGCTTGCTCTATCCGCAAGCGCCTGCAAGCGCATGAAAAATGCATTGATCTCAATGGATCCGCAGTGTCCTCTGCATGACACTGCAGGAGAACGCTGCGGATCTCATTGAGATCTCTCCCGGTGGCCGCCGGTGATGTCACAGGAGATCACCGACAGCCACCGGGAGATCAGCTCAGCCTCTGATGTTCTCCTCCTCCCCGCCGCCGGTAATCTGCTAGCGATGTCGGCGGGGAGAAACAGCTGATGTGACAGCTGTTTGAATCTTCCCGCGCAGACATCTCCTCTCGGTGTCGGCACGGGAGATTCAAACAGCTGTCAAATCAGCTGTTTCTCCCCGCCGACACGTCCCGGAGCTTACCGGCGGCCGGGAGGAGGAGATCTCCGGCGCTGATCTCCGCCCTGGGACACCGCTGATTGGCTGCCGGGCTGCACAGTGATGTGTCCGCAGGCGGACATTTCCGCTGCGGACACATCAAAATGTCCCTGCTTTTGACTGCGTTTGTGTCTGCATGCCATCAGCATGCAGACACAAACGCAAATGTGGAGCCAGCCTTAAGGCACCGAACTCCAAACAGTGATTTTTATTTTCTTTTGTAAACAGAGCTGTAAAGTTTGGATCCGCTCATCTCTAGTCATGTATTCTCTACACAATGACTCTACAAATAAGGGATATAGCAAACACATTTGAAACGTTTAAATAAATAATAATAAAAAATATTTCAAAATATGAATATAGACATCCAAAAAGAGAACACATAAATCAGGACCCTAAAGGAATTGGAATGAGAATACCTTCTGATAGTGGGTTTACATGCTTCAATATCGTTCCGATATCGCAACTCAATGGCGCGGGAGCGCGCATTTAGTGCACGTTTCTCCCGCATCGCATCGGAGGTTTACACGCTGCGATATCGGAATACAACGTCCGTGCGATGTCTACGCCCCCCAATCCAGGATCGAACACTTAACATGGGAGTGAATGGGTGACGTTTCAAATCGCATCGTAGTTGGGCGTTTACACAGCACGATCCGACTCCAATCTCCCTTCAATATCGGGGCATTGAATAGCACGCTCATTCAATCCCCGATATCGCATTGACATCGTTCCTGCATCGTATTGGACGTTCACACCATACAACGCAGGAACGATATCGGGTCCAACGATCGAACCACGTGACTTTTCATTGAAATTGGACTACGATATCGCAACGTGTAAACCCGCCATGAGGAGGACAAAGCTGACACATTGCTAGTTCTGCACTGATGGCATCACATGGGTATAGCAATGTCAGCTGCAAGGAGAATAATTTGTCTGCTTTCTCCTGCACAGGGACAGTTATCACATAACAGAGGTTTATCTTATCTTTAGACAGCACTGGCTCTAGACAAGGCATGGCTGTCATCAACAGAGAAGGAGTGGCAGTATTCTAAAAAAGTGGATGAAACAGTGCATAGAGGTATTAAATCTGCATTGAAGATCTTCTACCTTACTGACTTGATTTATAAGCTCAAGGGACTCAAGACACACCAGAAACACTTGCTTATTTGATTAAACAGAAAAGGTAATGCTTTACTTCACAGAAAGCAGCAGCTGCAAGCCGCTGCTTTGTCATCTGTATAGTCAATTTTTTTTATAAGATTATCTCAGCCCAGGAACATGCTTTTTAATCATATCTAATTGTGGAACTTATTATTCCAAGATCTACTGCTTAAAATGTACATTATTCGTGGCATAACCCCTTTAAGGAAGCAAACCCAATCAACACTATTTCCTTGCTTTATGAGTTGTCATAGGGTTGCAGACCACACGATCATCCACCCACATACCGTAGTTAAGGCTGGTTACACACTACAATTTTTTGCCATCCGATTGCAGAGATCAGTTTGGATCCGATGCTGTCAGATTTAAAAAAAATCGTAGTGTGAAACGATCCTGAGCGGAAAAAGGAGCTGGGCGAACAGTTTTCGCCAGTGAAATGGGATAAGCAGATTTTTGGTAAATCACTGTAAAATTTGTTTCGTTAGCTTTCATAGGAGGACACAGAACCATGGGATAGTCTTCTGCCACCTGGAGGCTAGCACTGACAATATTTCATAGCAGAAGAAATTAGCTTCTCCCCAGCAGACTATACCCCACCTGCTCTTCAATGACCTCCTCAGTTTAGTGTGAGCAGTAGGAGAAACAAGGAAATAAGGAAAGCAAATTACCTTAAAGAGAACCTGTCACCAACCATGCATGGTGATCTACAATCATGGCCAAACGTTTTGAGAATGATACAAATATTAATTTTAACAAAGTCTACTGCTTCAGTTTTTCTAATGGCAATTTGCATATATTCCAGAATGTCATAAAGAGTGATCAGCTTAACAGCAATTACTTGCAAAGTCAATATTTGCTTAGAAAATGAAGTTTAACCCCCAAAACACATTTCAACATCATTGCAGTCCTGCCTTAAAAGGAGCAGCTAACATCATTTTAGTGATTGTTCCATTAACACAGGTGTGGGTGTTGATGAGGACAGGGCTGGCGAACAATCAGTCATGATTACGGTAAGTAAGAATGACACCACTGGACACTTTAAAAGGAGGCTGGTGCTTGGTATCATTGTTTCTCTTCAGTTAACCATGGTTATCTCTAAAGAAACACGTGCAGCCATCATTGCACTGCACAAAAATGGCCTAACAGGGAAGAGTATCACAGCTAGAAAGATTGCACCTCAGTCAACAATCTATCGCATCATCAAGAATTTCAAGGAGAGAGCTTCCATTGTTGTCAAAAAGGCACAGGGAGTGGACTGCTGAGGACTGGGGTAAAGTCATTTTCTCTGATGAATCCCCTTTTCGATTGTTTGGGACATCTGGAAAACAGCTTATTTGGAGAAGAAGAGGTGAGCGCTACCACCAGTCTTGTCTCATGCCAACTGTAAAGCATCCTGAAACCATTCATGTGTGGGGCTGCTTCTCAGCCAAGGGAATCGGCTCACTCACAGTCTTGCCTAAAAACACAGCCATGAATAAAGAATGGTACCAGAATGTCCTCCAAGAGCAACTTCTCCCAACCGTCCAAGAGCAGTTTGGCGCCCAACAATGCCTTTTCCAGCATGATGGAGTACCTTGCCATAAAGCAAAGGTGATAACTAAATGGCTCAGGGAACAAAACAGAGATTTTGGGTCCATGGCCTGGAAACTCCCCAGATCTTAATCCCATTGAGAACTTGTGGTCAATCATCAAGAGACGGGTGGACAAACAAAAACCAACAAATTCTGCCAAAATGTAAGCATTGATAATGCAAGAATGGACTGCTATCAGTTAGGATTTGGTCCAGAAGTTGATTGAGAGCATACCAGGGAGAATTGCAGAGGTCCTGTAGAAGGGTCAACACTGCAAATATTGACTTGCTGCATTAACTCATTCTAACTGTCCATATAACCTTTTGGTACTCATAATATGATTGCAGTTATATTTCTGTATGTGATATAAACATCAGACAAACACAAATAAAAACCAGAGGGCAGCAGATCATGTGAAAATATAATTTTGGTGTAATTCTCAAAACATTTGGCCATGACTGAATTACAGCACTGAATGCAGCATGTCTGCTACATCCAGGCAAGGGGTCCCTCAGCCCTGGACCCCACCTCCCTGTACCCCAAGATAATACACTTTGAAAACTTATATTGTGGAGCCAAATAGGAGGTGGCTTGTGGCTGGAGCAAAAGGGCAGTTTCACACCTCCTGTATGTTTAATCTGCCCATCGCCGCCTCCCTGATGCCAATCATTGTCTCCCTCGCCTGCTGCATAGTACACAGAGCTTATTGCAGTGCTGGCCGCTTTGTCCCGCCTCCTGCGGTGACGTCACCCTTATACCCGCCCTGCTCCATGGTTAACATGGAGCAGGGCGGGGAAAGGCGGTGATGTCACAGCAGGAGGCCGGCCGCCCCACTTCCTGCTGTGACATCGCGCTTATACCCGCCCTGCCCCATGTTAACCATGGAGCAGGGCAGGGAAAGGTGGTGACGTCACCGCAGCAGGCAGGGCAAAGTGGCCAGCACTGCAATAAGCTCTGTGTACTATGCAGCAGGCGAGGGAGACAATGATTGGCATCAGGGAGGCGGCGGTGGGCGGATTAAACATACGGGGGTGTGAAACTGCCCTTTGGCTCCAGCCACAAGCTACCTCCTATTTGGCTCCACAATGTAAGTTTTCAAAGTGTATTATCTCGGGTGCAGGGGGGCTCAAGGGCTGGGGGACCCCTTGCCTGAATGCAGCAGACAAGCTGCATTCAGTGCTGTAATTAGATCACCATGCATGGTTGGCGACAGGTTCTCTTTAAAGAAAGGAACAACGTAAACACGCCCAACTGGGCAACAGGGGAGCAAGCTGTCCTCTCCAATGAAAATTAACAAGAAACAGATTTTATAGTGATTACCAAATATCACATTTTTCAGATATTTTAATAGGGGACACAGAACCATAGAGTATCCTAAAGCGATCCCTGAGGCGTTAAAGGACAAAGATAATTTGTTGAAATCACAGAACTTAATGGTAATGCTCAAGCGGAAGTTTGAGTAAAGGCCCTGTCACACACTTCAACGTCCAAGCGATCTGATCAACGATCCGACTTGACCTAGATCGCTTAAACATCATTGTTTGATCGCTAGCGAGTTGTCACTTGTGCAGATATCATGAACGACACAGCAACGACTCCGGGACAAGCGAACGATATTAGCAGTCGTTTGGATGCCTATATTCCTATGTCCTGAATAGGCAAAGTCGTTAACGACATCGTTATCAAGGTGTCACACTCGCCGATGCTGCAGGTTGAACGTACGATCATCGACTGATTTATGGTCTGGTTCATAAACCTGCGATCAACGATCAGCCGACTTATCGCTGGTCGTATCGACATGTCACATGCTACAACGTCGTTGCAACATCTCAAAACCCGTGATGTTTCAACGATATCGTTAACGATATCGTAGTGTGTGATGGGGCCTTAACTGCTACCTGTAAAATCATCTTGCCCAAACTTCCATCTGCTGAAGCAAAGGTATGGAAAGTTTGGAAAACGTAGGTTATGATGCTCAGATACCTGCTTTACAGAGCGGCAGGGCCAAGCCCTGATTACGAACCGCCCAGGAAGCCCCGACCACTCGCATAGAATGTGCCTAGACTCTAAACAGGGGAGCCCTGTTCCTGAATTCATAAGGCTGAACAATTGTTGGTACAATCAAGCAGAGATAGTCACTTTGGAAGTGGCCTGACCTTTGCAGGGCCCATTTGGCAGAAAAAACAAGGAATCAGACCGCCAAAGGGAGCAGTGGCCAACAAACAATTTATGGCCCTAACGACTTCTAGCCTGTGTAGTCTCTCTTCCATCGATGAGATGGAGCTGGGCAAAAAGAAGGCAAAACAATATCCTCATTAAAGTGAAAATCGAAAACAAAATTGGGAAGGGAAGTCAAAACTGGCCTTAATACCACCTTGTCCCGATGGAGAACAAGGTAAGGAGAGCACCGCCAATTGCAAAACAGTTCTATTGGAGGTGATGGCTGTAAGAAAAGCCACATTTGGTTCCTTATTGGAGCAGAATAGAGAGGCTACTTAAAGACCTGATGGGTCTTCCATGCACTCTGACCCCTCAGCTGGCACTTCTGGGCATTGGCATAACAGACTTTCCCCGTACTTTACGACCCATTCTAACTAATGTTCTAGTAACAGCCCGATAATGCTTGGCTTCTAATTGGAAGAGCCCTTCGATACCTACTCACGAAGATCTTATAGGGAAACTGAATCTCCACTTTAGATATGAGCTGACCTCTCTCGCAAGACGAGGATATTGAACTGGTGGGACCCCTGGGTTAAGTCGATTTACAATACTGTTCAGATTTAAGATCACTGACTATGTGTATAAAACCCTGACACCTCACTCCCGATAACATTTGAAACGAGCGGTGAATATTAGGATTGGATATATAATCTTAACAGTACACTAAGTAATAAATGCTGTGGAACATATGATTCTCCTGTTTCCCACTCTGTATAACCCTCCTCCCCCCCCCCCCCCCCCACCCCTCCTGAATATCCATGACCTTTTATTTATTATTTGATCCCTTGATTCCTGTTTAAGAGTCACAGCATGTGGTAGGTATTTAAATATCCATGCCTATCCAAGCTGGTATTCTGTCCCTCCCTTCTGCTGAAGTTACATTGAATCTCAGGCTTCTGCAGGCTGCTGGGAGGGGGTTGACGGGGGGAGGTGTATTGTGCTACAACTTTTGTAGTAACATCACTAGACTATGCTGCCTGGGAGAGATTTCTGTTTATATGAACTTTCGTTTTCCTGCATGCATGTAATGTCTGTATCTGCTGAGCAAATGATCAAATGTTCATATAAACACAGTTATCTTCAGTACACATTACACACATGCCTCAGATACACACAATGAAGATTTCAACTCTGCTCTGCTAAGAGCACACACCTCATCCCCCCTCCTTTCTCCTCAGTCTGCCCTTTGCCTTCGCCTCAAGAGCCGACCACAGTCACATAGCATACAGACCAGAGTAGGTCAGGGCACTGCAGTGATGCATGAATATTCATTCCTAAGGGAGTGTAAAAAAAAAAAAGAAAGAGAAGACGACTCCAGCACTACTTACAGACTTCTGCAGAGAGGAACCTCAGATCTATTCCAGAGCTCCATAAACCACATGAATGATTAACAGGTGCCAACTTTAAGTAGAAATTATATAGTATAGTATCTATATAGTTTTAAACAAAATAATGTAGAGAAAAGTAAGCGGGCACCTCCAGGATTCATGCGGTATATATAGCACTTATGTACCTAGTATTTCCACTACAAACCCCTGTTCGCGCCCTCTGCACCCCCTCCCCACACCGATGCAATAAAGCAAAAGATCTACTAATGATGAGTGCCGCCTTTTTTGTTGAATTTTTTGATCTATATAGTTTTTGTATTATAATGTCATGCTTATTTATACGGACATTTTAGGGATCATCCATTCAATTTCTTCTAGAAGGGACTGGGAGATTTCTGACATCATCATGAGTTCATGATAATGTGGCTATTTTCAATTGGTTGAACTGTGTATATATACCTGAATTTGCTACTTGCTGGCCACTCTGTTGTATGCATCCCTGAGGAATAGATCAGGAGGATCTCGAAATGCGCAGGAATAAAGATCCACTATTTACAGCACAGAGGAAGTCTGGTTATTGAACAGCAGTGCAGATCAGAAACTTTGTCCATTTTTGAAGATTACCCTTAAGTAGAAGCAGTTGTATCCAATATAGAAAAGAGTCCAGCAGCACTCTGGTCCTTAAATAGCTTCCAACAAGTACATAAGTTAAGCCTTGGAGGCGGGACCGGTTGAAGCACAAGGTGCAAAACAGGCTGTTGTTCCATACACACCCTGCATCTCTCCCTGCTTTGCTTATGCACCTATACCAAATAAAGTTGGACGTTTTTTTAAGGACCAGACTGCTGCTAGACTCTTTTCTATATTGGATGCCTTAGGGAGTGGGCAGCAGAGAATGGAGGTAGAATGAACCCCAAGACAAAGTCTGGGCGCTCCAAAAGAGGCCACTAAACATTGCCAGTAGGTTGATGACATCTGAATACCAGGCCCTCCGATGCCAATCTGGAGCCACCAGAATTACTGGAACCCCTACTACTCTGATCTCTTAGGGAAAAAAAGGATGAGGTGGAGAGAAAAATGGCAGTGAGAACCGGAGCAACATAGCATCGACCCCAACCACCTGGGGTCCCGAGAGCTAGCGACAAACCTTGGCACCTAGTGGTTTAAGCCTAGAAGCCATTAGATCGACGTCTGGAGTGCCCCAACGAAGACAAATCTGACTAAAACGCAACCAGATGAAGGGCCAACTCTCCTGTCCAACGTAAACCACAGATACCAGAGGAATCTTGATTTCTGCCGACTTTGACATCTTTGACATCTATAACATGGCAGAACGACTTCTTGTCCGCCCTTGACAACTAACATAGCTACGCTGTGACATGGTATAACTGAATCTTGACTTGTAGCCCTTGCAGTAGATGCTACCAATTAAGAGGAACCGATGGATTGCCCTGAGGTCTAGAACGTTGATTAGGAGAAGCTTCTCCTGACAAGTTTCATGTTTCTTGCACCAGGGAGCAGAAAAAATACAGCACCTCATTCAGAAAGCCATTTCCATCTGTGGTCATAATTTGCTACTGAACAGGGCGAAAGAAAAACAGGGACTGACTACATCGAAGCGGAAGGCGAATAGGCTAATCTAGTAACTGTAAGGACCTACTATCCCAGTGCACTAAGAGTGTTCTGCAATTGTTTTGAATGAAAGTGCCCAAAAGGAACTGCATCGAATGCCACCACCATCCGACCTAAAACCCTCATGCAAAACCGGAGAGAATGCTTGCCTTTGTCTCAGAGTCCTGATGAAGACCTGCAGAACTACTCTCTTTAGGTCTGGAAGAAACACAAACCTTGAGACATGTCGAAAATCATCCCCAGAAAGAGAGGTCAACGAGTGTGAATTAGTGTGAAATCTGTCCGGATGACAATTCACCCAAATTGGTCCACGGTGTGTAAAATGATCTGTAATCTTTCTACATTTTCAGTGTCAGCTGAAAGATAGAGCCTTGAACTGATAATGATCAGGTAACACTGATGAGCCAGACATACTGGCAAATGCAGGTAAGCATCATGAGTATCTATTGATCACAAACTCACCTGTTTCCATGGACGCGATAGCAGAGCGAAGTTACTTCATCTTGAAATTCTTTAACTGCACCCACTCCGCTCCACTGCGCAGGCGTGAGTGCTCCTATCACTCAGTGGCTGTCCACAGGAGGCGGCGACAATTTTGAAAATGCAAGGCGGGTTTTGCTGGCAATGGTCGGTGAGGACCTTATACACCGGAACCAGAGAGCATACCTCCCGGACCTTTTAGGATGCAGCGAGGCATAGAATAAAAGTTGATTTCTCAAGTATGAGGGGAAGGTCTGGGCACAGGGATGTTACAAGAACCCCATTTATATCATGTTTAAGCTGGTAAGCACAGTTTAAAATGCCCAAAGGGGGTGACAGGTTCCCTTTAAGACAGAAGAGTACTTTTACTAACTGCAGAATCAGCACAAATTTACCCAACTTGTATCCAAAAAGGGGAGACCTCTGAAAATGAAGTCCCGCAAGACACTTTTTTTAAGCTTAATCTACCCTGCAAAGACAGACATAACACGCGGTGCATAACACCACAATTGCTCGCAGCTTGGGTGAAGCATTTAGCCACATCTAACAATGCAGAACATAAATACTTAGATGCCTATTCAATCTGGTCAGCAATTTTAGCCAATTCCATCTCCTGCATGCTAGCTAAAATGATACAATGCAGGTTGTTAGCCCAAGCTGACACAGCCTTAACATTCCAAGTGGCATCAAAGACCGGACAAAGAGCAGAACCTGCCACCTCAAATGCACACTTAGCCACCAACTCAATACATCTGTCCATAGGATTCTTCAATGCAGACACATAACCAAGAGGCAATGCAGTGGTTCTAGTGAGGCAGAATACTGGGTGTCTGCCACCGGTGGAGCGGACAAGATGTTCAAGGGTACAACGCCCTCCATGTGACTTCGCTTCTAAAGACGCTTGTCAGGGTATTCCAGGGCTCTCTGTAACACCCTCCGTAAACTTCTCATAGTACGCAAAGGATTTCAGCAACCGCTTGCCTCTCCTAAAGAAACCTACTTCATTAGGTGGATGGGAGTGCTAGATCTGTCTGCTAGGAAAGAATCAAACTCTCAACCTTCCCACCTGATAAAAGTCTAGCACCGACTAAGCACTAGAGCAACAGTCAGAGAGCTCCGTAGAATGTAGTACCTGCAGAGATGAAAAGGATCCTTGGAAAGAGAAAATACTCGAGGCCATTAAGAACTAAGTTGAGGCCTGCGATACTGATGAGCAGCCACTGGAGGGTCTGACTCACTACCAGAGTTGGCCACAGCTCCTAGGGCGGCTCAAGTGTCAGGGAGGCAATCCACCACAGTAACCTGGGTCCTATACACCCAAGTTAGATCTACAACAGCTTAAGTAAGACCTCCTGCCCAGAGACGAGGAGACATACTCATTTCTGAAACTACTGGGGTCTCCAGGACAAGCATCTGGAGGGGTGGAGCAGTACAGTCAGTACAATAGGATATAGACTGGCCAGAAGAAAACTTAGTTATCACACATCACAATCATAATAAGTGATTAATGCGGGCGGGTCATGAGGGCAACTAGACTCAGATATCCTAGTGAGGGAGCAGGAGCACAGCAAATCTACGCAACTAGGGAGCAGCAGTATCAGATACCAAGCAGAAACAATCCTACCCAGACGGTGATCCATCGAGCATGGTGTTGAGGGGGAGACTTCACAGCAGAACCCATAGTGAAGAATCAAATGTCAGTGATCAGACGAGACATGAATTGAAAAATCATGCTGGAAAAGATGAAGGCATACCCTGAAGGGGCGGGGTGAAGGGTGCCACGTGTCAGACAGCAACGGTTAATCGGGAGAGAAATTCTGGGTGCTAAGCCCTTGAGAGTATGATCGCAGCTAACAACATGGAGGTGATCAAAGTCCATCAACGACGCAGCACAAATTTTGGCTGTCGCACGACTCGCTTTACGAGAAAACCTCCAGCAACATGCCGTGCCCCTGCAGCAAGGTGGAGACCATGTCAACTCCCCCATGTTCCTGAGCAGACGAAGCAAGAATGTAAGAGAGGCGCAAGATATTGAGGGGAACAGAAGAAAGTTATACTTACCTGTCCTGAAGAGAGCACAGTCTACTGCTACATGGTTACACACACTATATGAGTAGTAAGGGTAAAAGTTTACTGGTCTATGGATCACCACTCCCATACCTCAACAAAAAGGTACCCAAATCCATCCAAACCACCATGAGAGGATGCAGACTGAAAGGTATAAACTGTACTTTCCGCCACAATGTGAGAGAGTGTTTGCAAATAAACCCTGTTAGGCTATGTGCACACTTAAAGTATTTGCTGAGTTTTTTACCTCAGGATTTGTAGCCAAAACCAGGAGTGGATGATTAAATACAGAAATGGTGCAGGTGTTTCTATTAGACTTTTCTCTAATTGCTCCACTCCTGGTTTTGTCTACAAATCCTGAGGTAAAAAACTCAGCAAATACTTTAAGTGTGCACATAGCCTTACCCAGAAGACACTGAAAAAGGAACAAACAAGTTATTCATCACTTCAGACGGATCTGGAACAGACCCTCCAACTGAGTTGGTGGTTTGGCTTGCCAACTTCACAGCCCCAATCTTCATGCAATTTCATAACAGATTAGTGTTTCGATATTCCTAGACTGTGGAAAGCAACTGATCTCACGACTCATTCTCAATGATTAAACTCTCTTCAGGATATTATAAGATCATGCAAAGGAAGATGACGCTCAAATGTCTTTCTTGGCTTCCATGGCTTAAGTTTACAAATTCTTCTATACCATCTGGCAGAAAATCGGAAAAATATACTGAATACACAAATTTCATATCTCCGACCTCTTGGTTTTGCCCCTTGCTTCTTACCTTCTCTCGATTTAAATATAGCTCACTTTATACTTCAACTTTTGATGTTGTGATTTCTATAAAAATGCTCTTGATGATAAGGTGATTATTTCAGCATTTGCTCTTTTTGTTCCCCTTTCCTTAATGATTTATGAATACAGACTGGTTGTGTTCTTCTTACGAACAATAAAACATTGACCATAAAAGAAAAGGAATTATTATTTTGATATACCTGCTCATTGATTTTTGCATGTGAAGGTCCGTGATGAATTAGTAGACGTACAATGTGGCCATCTCCTTTCCATGCAGCTAGATGCAACGGAAAACATCCTTTACAATCTGCGATATTGGTGACTGCTTCATTCCTCAACAAAACCTCTACCACTTCCCTAAAGAAAAACACAGACAGATCATCAGTCTACATGCAGCAAAATGTACATAATAGCAGCATTAATCTTATGCTTTCTCAACACAGAATATTTCATCACATGACAAGGTAGTAAATGGGAACATTTTCACCAGCAGTCCATCATTTTTATTTTTAACACTTCCAATTGTGGTACATATTTATATTCCAAGATCTATTCACTCATATGTTGTGGGACAATCCCTTTAAGAGCCCTATAAACCTTTCTCCTCTCAGACATTTTTCTGCACTTATGATTTGATAAAGCTGTAGAAAGGTTTACTCCTGTTGCACATAGTGGTTTTGAATCAACATTTTACCAGGAAAACCCCCCACAATTCCATTACCACAA